>CM050164.1:367065138-367185138 GCA_027410445.1 Discoglossus pictus | reverse complement strand
AGGAAAATATTCCACCATAAAGAAATAAAATCATAGAAAAAGTAATAGACAAAAAATAAAAACAAAGAAAGTTATAACTGTGCCACAAGCTTGCCCTGGTTTATGATGAGAGAAAGAGTCTACCAAGTGACTATCCTGATGACAAAGATAATAACAGATGAACACCCAGATACAGAGTTTGCTGACTAAGAGACAAAGCCAAGATATGGTCTGATTCTGTAACCAAGAAAAGGTATGGGCCAAACTATTGTATGTATCTGATGACAAAAAAAAAGATGCAAAGGCCAGTGAGAAACTAACATACTGCTTGTTCTGTGTCTGATAATCTGCACATGATGGACCATCGCCTTGACCAGAGCATCTCATATCCAGAAGTAATCTTTTATTTTTTTTAACCATATTACCTCAGATGGGCCTGGCTAAATGTGATGCGTAAGACTGGGTTTGTATGAAGATTGTCTGAGCCTATGTTTTCACTGTTTTGTATTTTTTTAAGCTTTTTTCTACTCTTTCCTAGCCCTTTGTTCCCTCTTGTCCTTTTGCTTCTAACACTTATGTATCCTGTTCTATCAACTTGCCAGGATGTAGAATATAACATATGATAAAGGAGAGTGACTAGGGAAATAAAATATTAATCTGCACAATCTCTGGGTTGTTAGTAATACCAGTGCAAAATTCTATTCTAAGAAGTGTTTGTGTAGTGTTTTATGATAATCATTGTATCTTTGTTCCAGCTGTAGTTAATCATCATGATAATCTTGTTACTGGCTATTGACCACATCCATCATCTCAATACCTATTAGGAACAAGAAAACAGGCATAAGGCAAAATTGGTTCTATGGTCTAGGTATTGGTAATTAAATGGCTGGGTGCTGTTTGGTAAACATTATGTGAGGCTATTTTATTTGCATTTACCATTGCACTACAATCTGGACTAACAGTGATAACATTTGCAACATTTAACAGCATTTCAAAATGTTTTCATCCATCTCTATTGAACTCTTCCCTAGTTATATTGACTAGATCAAACAGATAATACCTTATTTTTCATTTGGACTTGTTTTTTCTGTTTGCTTATGCTTTATAATCACTGATTGTAAGGCTCTCATCCAACGTGTTTTTAACACCTGGACTGTGAACTTTGCCATAGGACTCCATTATTGAAAACTTTCCAGCTTTGCTGCAGGAATATAGACCATACTGGGTTATCAGCTCTGTGGCTCTACTGGGCACCATAATCCCTGCCATATTCTGTTTCCCAGTGAGCTTTCTCCTTTTGGGACAGGAGTCTCTTTTGGAGTCAGTTTGAAGATGAAGTCTCATTATGACTTGAATTCATTTTTATGTTCTAATTGCAATACTTGTAATGTCACAGGAAGGGATAATATGTAGGGGAAAATATATGCCATTTTTGTATACTGTCTAACATTTTTGTATTATGTGTACTATTAGCATTGTTCCTCCATTTTGTTTTTCCCCCTTGTCATTCTAATACATACCTATTTGTTTTGGCCTGTTAGCATAATGTTGAAAAAAAAAAAACAGAACATGCCATTACTTACATAATATACTGAGTAACAATACAGAACCTTCATAAATGTAGAATTTTACAAGATACCAATATTGTACAACTGGTTTTCCTTCAGACTTAACTGTGATATATAATTAGTTCATCTCTAACTTACTTGCCTTGCAAAAAGCCACTAAAACTGATGTCCCTGAGGCCGTGCCAGATTATTGTGTGGATGGCAAAACCTCTATTACAAGTACAATTCAGGCTTTATTTATACTCATCAGGCCATTAGTGTCCTTAAGATGGAAATGGAACAAGCTAGAACTATAGTCTTGCAGAATCGTATGGCCTTAGACTACCTGTTAGCTGCCAAGGGAGCAAAATGTGCTATGATTGGTCCCAATGTTGTTTCGCAATCATTGATAACCACCCTGTTGTAGATGCTGCACTGCATAAGTTAGAGGAAGTCCAAAAATGTATGAGGAAACAATCCACTGGTTTGTTTAAGGATTTTGATTGGTCATTTGGCATTGGCTCATAGTTGGGCTCCCTAGGCCATAAGATTGTTTTTGGTATAATCCTCGCCCTTTTTGGTATATTTAAATTTTTTGTTTGCCTGGCCCTTTTGCAGTACATTTTCTCCTGTGCCCTTAGGTCATGCTCTAAGCCTCTGCCACCTCCACCTCCACCTGATCATCAAGGTGTATATGTTGCCATGCTTCCTCAAAATATTGACCCTCCTTATCCTGATATTCATAATAGTACTTCTTAAGGCACTTTTTAATAAAGATCCCCCTTCACCAGCAAGATTGGTTAGTTGTCCTTTCAGAACATAAAAAGGGGTCTGTTAGGATATTTAGGGGGCTCTATTGAAGAAATATCTTAATATCTCAGCTTCATTGTATTTTTTTAGTTTTATAAAGTACATGACACTGAAGATGTTTTCAGTATGTTTTCAGGAAAGAATATGCAATATATTCCTTTAAATAGTTTTACTTCCTTAATTTATGTCTGTACAGGAACTTTGTGGGTTCCGTTTTTGTCTAACTGTGTAACCACATGTAACGTATGTAGTGAAATACATTCTGTTATAGACCAGACGCTTCGCAATTGTTAATACATTTGGCATTATATTGAACATCTATCTTAAAATATATATAAAAACCTCTGCCCTGGCAACACAATTAAGACATAGCTGATAAGACATTACCTTGTGTCTGTGTGTCGTTAATTGTGTCTCCCAGGTCCTGTGCCAAGAGAAGGGAGAGGCAGAGAGAGGAAGGTGGATAAAAGGTGTCGACACTGTGGTCTGTGCTATTCCTAGCAGTGGAGCAAATCCTGCTTTCTAACAAGCTCCAAGTCTCATGCACTTTCCAGTTAGCTGACTTTTTCTCTTGATGTGCATCACTGAAATAATAAAAGAACGCTATCTCATCAATGGTCAATGATGATCCAGATGATTTACTTGTGGTGTGATCAGACTTCTCTGAGCTCTCCTGTTGTTCTGGTTACATGACAGTACAGTGTTACTAGGAAAGCAAATAGAGCCCAGTTCCTGTGCATCCAGTAACTTAACTAATTAGCAATGTTAATTTTACCTAACCACAAATAATAATATTAAAGGCAGAATATTGGTAGATATCTACATCACTTCCGCTTTATCCCTTTGTGCATCATAGAATGACGTACAGTTACCTACTTCATTTGGATACACATTGCAAAACTGGGAAACTGATAGCTGCGAAGAATTGTGTGAAGGAGTAAGTTGGTGGACGAGTCCTCCATCTTCAATCAACCAATAAAGATAGGAATCTGTAAAAATGTTAGCAAGAACCCATGGCACAGTGAATTTCTTAAAAAACTGTTTCACAGAGCGTGAGATTGATATGACCAGCCAGGTACAGGGGCACCTGCCCTGCTGGTCCCCATACAGTTGTACTTCCTGCACCTGCTTGAAACCAACCCTAAATAAAGGCATTGTTAGTATTACTAAAACTGAGATTGTTCAAGTCTCTAGTGGTGAAACCTGCAGAGTTTGTTTCCTATACTTACACTGTTTAGAAGTTTTCCTCTTTATATATAGCAATGGAGCAACTTATGTATCATTAAGAGCATCCAACCATTACCAACTAAGCTTTTACATTAGATAATATGGTTTCCAAGTAAAGAAATGTATTTTGGGACTCTCTAGACTCTTACAAAAAAACTTGAGAGTTGTATGATAAAAGGCAGTATACTTTTCCATTTTCTTGTTTGATCCCAAATGACTTAGTATAATGATACCAACTGGGATTCTAACCTACTTTCAGTCTGAGGCATTTGCTAATGAAATAAAATGCAGTTAGACAAAAATGTTCATCATGGGACTATTACAAATGAGTCTATAAAATAAAATGCTATTAGATACGTACACCATGCAGCAATTAACTAATTAAATTGTCACTAAAAATGACAATTATTTATAATTAAAAATGATTAAATTACAATTTCTATTGTTATTATACATTTTTTAAATAAAAGCCTTCTAATAAGTCAGTGTCAATTCATTCCAATAACAAATGCTTATTAAATAGACTTTTGTAAGTAATGGATTGGTTGTTTTTTTATAATCAAAAGAACAATGTGAGTTAACTGTACATCTTCATAAATGAAATACAGTTTAGCAGATTGTTTTCAGAATCTTACCTTAAATCTATATGTCTGTGGAAATACAGAACTCCAGATCTCCGTTTTCCTTTAGGCTGAAAGATAATGTTAGTAGCTCTTCAAATATTTAATCAATTAATGTTAATTTTCTTTTTTTGCTTTGGTTGAAATGTTTACATAAAAATCTAACTATCCCTGGCATTAATTTGTAGAAATTGCTGCTAAAAGTAAAAATTTGTTTTCTGTCATTGATTGCAAGTAAGCTTGGCCTTCGGGTGGCAAAGCAAGTCTAACGTTTTATGCTCCCTTTACCATACTCCATAGTAGGAATGGATGTTTTGTAATTACATGCACTGTTTTGTTTCCTCCAAACATAGGGCCCGATTCAATTGCAAGCTTGCAACTCGATCATTGTAGGCCATATGTCTGCGTGTGTGTTGCGGGCTCCGAAGCCATTCAATTGCTCAAGGCCACAGTTTACTGGCCCAAAGCCGACTCTGTAAACCATGCACTGGTTCATAGCAGTTCAGGGCGGGAACATGGTTAATTAAGCAAGCCCGTAACCTTCCATTTTGAATCAGTCAACAGAAAATGAGACTATCATTATTACAGCAGTAAAACATGGAGGTTACATGTAAATCAATTAGGTTCGGGGGTCCGATATGAGATCAGACTCACAAACCTGCAAAATAAAGAATTATGAAAATGAATGCGAATACTCTTATAATTCATATGGATGGCCTCATTGATAACCGAGATTGATTTAACCCAAAAATGAAATATAAAAATAAATCTTATTTACTGACGATTTGCGGGCTTGAGACTGTTGTGCAATTATTTCTAATGTCTATCATCGCTTTCCCTGTTAGTTACAGTGCAGTATTGATTTTTTATTTGTATTTACAGTGCTACAAATAGGTGTTTAACCCCCTTGTGGATCCTCTCTAGCACTCGTAGAATCTTCTCCTTCTTTTGCCATTTACAGGTTTGAAAACATTTGTGGGCTTGGGGAAATTGAGCAATGGAATAGCAATTTGTGATTTTAGCCATTGTAACTCTTGCGAAAATGAAAGATCAAAGGCTTTGGGAGGCTGTAAGTTACAGGTTTAACCATCGCCGTAACTCGTAACACGTAACTCGTAACCCGAATGGAGCCTGCAAAAATGATGCCATTTGAATTGCAAATTAACTTGCGACCTCTCTTACGGACTACAGTAACACTAATAAGTGATCCCATGTGGTAAATTATCAAGTGGGTTATGACCATCAGCAATATTTACATGAATATGTTACTGGTGGTTATCACTAGGTGACTAAGAGAACAACCTTTGATGTGGGAACTCTATATTAATTTGAACATGGTAATGTATAATCCTGTCTATGGTGTGAACATTATTCCTAGAGAGAGGCCTCATATTTCCCTAAATATTGCCAAAAGTCCCTTTGGAAGTTCCTTCGCCTGGGTCTTCATTAGCTAGCGGTGACATGTTTTCAGCTCTATACAATGATGACAAAATATGCTAGCTCTAAATATTGTCATAAAGAGGTGAAATTTTTGTGCTACCATGCTCTGTTGCCCTTTGGTGTTTCCCTTCCTTTGACAACATGTCCCCAACCCCAATAGTCCCTGTTCCAGAATCTTCATGAATAATACGGAAGTCCTCTTGCAATATGCCTTTTTTGTAGGCTTTGTTGTTGTTTTCAGACTTCAGAGTTACCTCCCTTTTAGGAGCAGATCCCCCAGGCCCAGAGCCCTTACTTGATAAAAGGGCCACTTTGTATTAAGCCTTTATTGTAGGCTTAATCAGATGATATTATGCCAGCAGAATGTTGCAGCATGTAGGACATCATACGGGCATCATGCACCAGAAGGAGGAGAACCTTCGCTTTAAAGATCCGGTGTCTTCACAGTGAATCCCTCCTTATATGCCACTAGACTGCTGAAGATTCAATCTGCAGTATCCAACTTCTGGAGGGCCTTGACACACTGGAAGTAGAAGCATCTGATCCCTGAGAGCATATGTCAACAGAGAGGAAAAGGCAGGCGGCCACGTGAAGGGCCCTGCAGTGCTGGAATGGGAAACAGGTGAGACATGGACAGCTCTCTACTTCCTAGCAGCAGGGGTAGATGGACTAATTCTCTCTGGGGCCATTAATGGTGAGTCAACCTGGAAGGGGTGAAAGATGAGTAGGATAAGGGGGAAGAAGAGTAGGAGAAGGAGAGGGCAAGGGTGCTCAAAGAACAGCCGTATCCCTCAGCTGTGAGATGAGCTGATCAACAATAAGTGATACCATAAAGAAGAGAGGAAGAAACAATGGGGAATTAACTCTTGTGTGCTTTATCTAAGCTGTCAAAAATAGTATGAGGAAGCCCCTTATATAACTACTATTAGTGACAGTAGACTCATCCCTTATCAACCCACAACCAGTCAATTTAAACAGGCTTAATCCTAGCTCCAAGCAAGGTCAAACCCAACTTTACATCACTATTATTGGCCTTGGGCACTCTTGCCATTCTTATGAGCATCAACAACTCTAAGGACCTCTGAAAAGCATTTTCTTGATATGTTTAATATATTAAAACATTTTTACAGTTGTTTGTATGTAATATGTTTAGTCAGATTAGGAACCATTTTAGGGGCAGTTAATGCAAGAATATTGTCTGCAAATTAGGAACATAAATATTTGTCCTCAGGGAAAAAAACTGCTTACCCTGTACAGTAGCAACCAAGCATACAAATAAATAGTTTATATTTTACATTTTCACTTTATATTTTAGATTTTGTTGCCCTTTATTCCATTTTTATTTCTGTATTACAGCATATTACTGTATTACTATATTACATGTATTACTGTATGAAAAGCAATTTCTTGATATGTTTAATATATTAAAACATTTTTACAGTTGTTTGTATGTAATATGTTTAGTCAGATTAGGAACCATTTTAGGGGCAGTTAATGCAAGAATATTGTCTGCAAATTAGGAACATAAATATTTGTCCTCAGGGAAAAAAAACTGCTTACCCTGTACAGTAGCAACCAAGCATACAAATAAATAGTTTATAATTTTACATTTTCACTTTATGTTTTGTTGTCTTTTATTCCATTTTTATTTCTGTATTACAGCATATATATATATATATATATATATATATATATACACACACACAAACATAGATAGAATTTCGAGAAAACCTTTTTTTCCTGCAGCCCTGACAGGTGCTCCATTTTCTTGTACCATTTTTGGGGCGCACTATTCACCACTGTAACTACTTTTCTTTTACTTTTATTTATGTATTGACGTGTTTAAGGGGCAGAAGGAAATCGGGTAAGACCTGATTTCCTTCTGCCCCTTAAACATGTCAGTATGTCTGGAAGTTGTTGGTTCTATGCTTAAAACATCATACAGGAAGTCCACTTGACTGAATGTCTTTTAAAATAAGATTTCTGTTGCTTACCTTCCATAATTATCGATGATTGTTTGTTCTGTGATTAGGAAGCAGTTCTGAAAATGTTAAATCAATGAAGCAGTCTAGACAGAGCAAGACACACTTTTCCTGGAACTGCTCTGCAACGTTCTAAGGAAACAATCAGACAAAGATGATTACGGGTAAACCAAGCTCCAGTATTATGCCAGTTGCTAGTAAATGTGTTTTAATTTTGCTTGCTAGCTCTGTATCAGGCAATGTAGAAATTAAATGTTTTAAGACAAGTAGTATAGCAATCAAAAATATAAATGCTCCATCGTTTTGGCTTAAAGGGGTAATCTTTTAAAGCAGATGGTCATTTCCACTTGATCTTCAGTTGAAATTGCTCCAGGAAAAAAATACAGTGTGAGTCACAGCTTCAACTCAATGCAAAGTCCTGGTAATTAAGAAAAATGTAGTGCTCTCGCATATGCCTCATGCAAGATGAAAAATTAATTACCCTCTTTATCAAAGTTCGATGGAAAAGCTGAAATGTCAGAATATACACAAAAGGCTATCTGTCTCTCCCTAGTGTGCAAGACAAAATAACAGAAATCAAAATATGAAACTATTAAATATGAAATCAAATATTATAAATCTACTCAGTAAGAGATTTTTCAGTTTCTATCGGTTACAGTGACTTTGACAGGATTATTAATCTCAGTATGTGTTGACTGTGAACATTAAAAGAAGCATATCTCAGTGTTTTTGTTTTTTTCAATTTAAATACGTTAGATTTTGAAAAATTGTAGCAATAATATAACAATAGTATTACTGTTTTTTGTTTTTAGAACAGAAACATATTTCAAAGTGCTGTACAAGTTTGACACAAGGTACATTAAATAACCCCTTCTGGATCACTACCTTGTTTTTTGTAAAGAGGCTTCTGTACCTCACTGAAGCTGTGAGTTATACCATGTAGGGTCACCTCAAGATGGGCAGGTCATAGCAGAGAGGTCAGACAAATCCCGGCCCACTGAAGAGGTGACTAGCAACCCACTGCAGTACGTTTACCAAGAAAACAATACGGATAAGCCCAACCAGAAGCACAGACAGATGTGCCTGGCATGCTGCATTCATATGGTCTCCAAGAGTTGAACACAACTGAAGGACTGAAATAGAAAAAAAAATGAAGAAAACATTAGAATATATAATTATAAAGAAGAATTCAAAGAGTAGTGCCAGATATTATTCTTGGTGCCCACTAGGCAAATGATCAACCTATGCTTTTTATGTACATTCCTCTTACAGGCACATAAGCTCTTATGCTCTCACACATAGAATGTTACATTAGAGGGAGCGGATTGAAAATTTCCATAAAATAGCCAGACTGGTGCCCCTCTTGGAACTGTGCTTCTAGGCATTTACTACTTGGTATATATATATATATATATATATATATTGTGACAAATTACCATTCTCTTCTTTAGTTGCACCAGCGAAACACCAATACAGGAGGACGTAATTCTTTTTCAAGTTTTACTAGATCCTGAAAGAACAAAAACAACACAAATGAAAATCAGAAAATAAGAGGACTAGCTACCATCGGAGCACTACATTTAACTTAGAGTTGGTTTCATTAATAGTCAAACTCACATCCAGCTAACCCTGGGTGGAGCAAAAACAGGTCAATATTATGTTTACTTTCACTGGCCTGTATTCTTCCGAAGTTCAGTTTTCCAATGTGCTTGCAGATTGCTCCCGGATCTCAGTCTTTGTGCTTTTTTCTCCAGATCCAATGAACAGCACACTTCTCTTGTGTGTCTCTTTTCTTCAGCCCCCCAAAAATAAACTCTGTAAGTATTTCTCTGTGAGTGGGTCTTCAACCCAAACAAAACACTTCTCTCTGTGTTTTTTTTCATTTCTACTGAGACCAGCTGAGTACTCCGCTAAGATGCCTCACATAGAGACTGCCAGCATGCAGTCCAAATGTCAGCGTTGGGCCCCTAACAAGGATTGCAAGCCTTACATCCAGCCTACCTTTCTCACTGCAGTCCTGCAGTGCATAAACAGCCACACACATTTCTCATCTTGAGTCTTTTAATTAGCCTTATCAGGTGTAGCTAATTAGTTGCTTCCGAAGTTGTTCTTCTTCAGGCCTTGTTCAGGCCTCCCAGGGAAAAAAGTCTGTAGTTACCTCTGGGAGCGCTCCCCCTCCTCAGCTCAACAGTATAGGGCTGAGCGACTTGAACTGCCTCTTTACTGGGGAGACTATGTTGTAGCCACTGTAGCTACTGCTCTTACTACTTTCACTAACTTTTCCATTCAGAAAATAGATTTGATCTCCAGTCTTTGTGGAGGAGATGTGACTGTAGTTCCAGTTGTAGATATTACTGCCCACTTTCCAGTAACCTTTGCACACTGTGTAACAGCTCACTGTCACTCTTTGCTGGATTTGAAAAGGACAAGGTTACTGTCACATCATACTTTTTGGGGCCAGGGCAGCACTCAATTGACCTGCAAAACTGAAAGCTCTTCAGGGCCCAAAAGTGTTTGTGAAGATCAGAGGACATTTGTTCAGCCACAGACTATTTTTTTCCCCTCGTTATTCTAACAATTATTTAAACTGTCCTTGCAGTGAACCCCAGGACACTTGGACATTAGCCACATGAATTAAAGGGGTATTATAATGGCCATAAGGAGGAATCTGTTTTCCTTAACCAAGAGACTTTCAGATTTTAAAGAACCATTCAGTTTCACATTATGTAGCAAACTCACTGCACTAGAGACAGTTCCATTTGTTATCCTGTAGTGATATCTTGTGGTTGTTTAAGTGTATTATTTTTGTTCCTGGATGTTGCCTCCTACTGATCCACCAGCAAGGCGGGCAAGCCAAGCCCACGGTTTTCCCTGCCTCCTAAATGACCAATCAGTGGCATACCATGCAGGCACATATGTAATTGAGTAATCCAAATCTGGGGGCAGAGTTTATCTAGGTTCAACCCAATTACATGTAAACCCATTGTTCTGTAACTGCATAAATAATGTGCTTGTACCAAATAAAATCAATGCCCTTTTTCGGTCACATAGGCAATTGTGTGTTTCATTTAGAGGGAAGACTCCTGAGCTAAAAGGACTTTGCTACCCTGAATCTCTACTCCTCCCATGGGAGAAGGGCTTGAACAATGGAATTGGAATCGGCTGGGTAGGATTTGTCTCCTTGGCATATTCAAGCCCGCCGAAGAAGCAGATAACAATTAGCTTATCCACAATTAGCACCGAGAGGGAGATTCCTGTAGCCAAAGGCAGGAATATCTAGAGCTGAATAGCCTCCTGGAACCTTCACAAACTGCTTGTGAAAGACTTTACCCCTTGTGGATTTGTTATGTTGTGTGATATTTTTCCTCAAGCTCTTTTTGTATGCCCTGGACCCTATAGACCTCTTTCCACAAAGTTATTTGAGTTTAAAGGGATCTGGGTCCATTTTCAGGCCCTTTATTTTTTTTGTGTAGAGTGTGTTTTATGGTACAACTATTGCATTAAACTAAAATATTCCTCTACTCAGGTTAAACCCTGACCTCCCATACAGACATTCTGGTTCTGGGGCTCACATTATCTTATCATCCCCTGCTGTGCTAGAATCATCAACAGAGGTAACTAAAATCTGGGGCTGTAGACTCACGGCACCTAGCTGGAGAAATAGACAGGCTGGCGCCAGGTCCCTGGAACCAGTCCTAGCCCACATGGGAGTAATTCAAATGGACAAAAGTGTGACACTTGTGTTTGTCTAATAGAGTGACCCAGTTCTGCTTGAGGCTAAACTTAGATCAAATGAGGTACCAGAAAAATGAATTATGCTCTCTCTGGGATACATAGAAATGGTGTGTTTCTTGGAGGGAATGGGCAATAATCAATTATCATCCTGAACTATGCTGCTATCTTAAAAAAAGGGGATAGATGAATCAGATGAGTTTTGCAGGTAAGATTGGACTCCTTGGCCTTTTCAAGTCCACTGAAGAGCAGATACTGCCAGTTATGCTGATCCTGCTAATCGGGGGACCCCAGCAGAGGGTGGTAGACTGTTTAGCAGGCCCAGGATAACATGTAAGCAGTGAACATATTTTCTTAGGGCTCTGTGCTTTTAGGGGGGATTGTGGGGATTGAAGGGCTACAGTCTGTATTCACTTCTAGTGGCGGACAAAAGGCCCTATTCTATTGGCCACAGACACAACATAGGTTTAGCTTGCAAATTAAGTCTGACCCACAACTGAAAAATATTACGAGTACTAAATAGGACTCGCAAGGGCTTTTTCAAACACCTATTATAGATATAGCAACAATTAAACACACACTACAGTACTTCAAAAGCATATAGGAAAGCATAGAAATACATTAGAATTAATTGCACAACAGTCTCAAATCCACAAATATGCAATTAAAAATATTATTTTTTACTGTTATGTATGTGTAATATCGATCCCGGGACTCAAGAGAATTAATGCATATCATGAAACCCACATGGACTAAAACAGATGCTCTAATGCATTTTATAGAGTGCTTGATTGCGAGCCCCATCAGTGGATATTACTTATTGGCTCTCATTAATTTGTAGCCTCCGATTGCAGATTACATCTAACTTCCATGTTTTACTGACATTATGATGACAGATTCATTTATTATAGGCTGTGTCTAAGAAGTAAATTATTGGCTTGCTTAAATAATGCCAAATCACATGATCATGCCCCCCCCCCCCTAAAATCCTACTTTAAAAGCCATGTTTACATATGGAGGCTGAAAGACTTAAGTTGCGGGCTTGAAGCAATAGAATACATCTAGACATTTAAACAAAAAAATAAATACAGCCAAAATTAAAGCTGAGAGTCCCTTACTGGCTTCTAATAGAACCCCAAAACTACTGTAGTATTTCTAGCAATTTGGGCTCCCTGTTAGATTGAATGTTATGTAACTTAGCAGAAAGTCCATTTTCATTTGAGGAATTGACCGTCTGCTGCCCCATGTACCACAAGACCTCTAGGCTCTCCAGCTCAGACTGTCCCAAGTCTATATCACTAATTCTAGAACTTCTCTGGTATACACTGGAGGTAGAATAAGAAGTGAAGTCCCTCAAGCTTTGCATATGTTCCTTCAGGTTCATGACCATTTCTGGGGAGTCCCAGGCATTCGCCTCTGTGGGACTCTTTGTGAAGCTTTGGGCTAGAGCATTTTGGTCAGATAGTTTATTCTGCAACTCCTGTATTAGACTAATGATTGTGGCTTCCCGAATCACTAGGGCACTGTGAAGCTTCTACAATTAACCCTACTCTTTTTTATCTCTGCTTTCCATCCCTAGTTTCTGCTCCACAAGCTCCTGCCTCTCACCTTGCTGAGGTCACTCTACATCTTAGGAAGTTTGGCTTCTTTCTCCCTCACCAACACATGCACGTTACATAGTTGCTCCTTCAAGATCAGTTTAACATTAGATTAGTAAGATCTCACTCCTTCTGTTGGCCATTGTGCTCTAGATCCTGCATGACTAGCTCTTTCAGCTTATACATTGGAGGATTCTTCCTCTGCTCCAGGATAGATATATGTGTTTTCTTCATGTAAGGTACCTTGTTGACCTCAAATGTATACTTCCTAATTAGGCATCATCCTGATGCCTCTCATATTAGGAGCTATATGCATGTCTTCAATGTCAGGCTTTTTCAGTACCATTGTGATGGAGTCCATCTCTGCTCCTTAGGGGACTTTCCTCCCCCCTATTATGGCCTACTGAGACAGAGAGCTGTTTGCATACATCACAATTTTAATGGGACTCATGTCCATTCCCTGTTTGCATGTCCTCTCAGTGACGGTGGTTCCTCTTCCACCAGGTCAATCTTCCAATTCTCATCTTCCTCATTATTAAATTTAGGAAGGATTACAGTTTCTTCATCAAATTCAGGACATTCTTTCTTTGACAGAAAATTAACTGCAATCATCTATTTGATCTCACCTTCAGAGATCTTTGTCAGGTGTTTCCTTTTGAACATATCATCCTTAAGATTATTCAGCAGAGACAAATGGCTGAATCTGTCCAGGATATCTATGGAATCCTCTTCATTACTCTTACCCATACGGTTTCTACATTGGTTAGGGTTAAAATCTTCCCTAGTCTTGATTAACATCCTTCAAAATGAGGCAGGTTTTGCACACAGTAAGTAACAACATCTTGCCTTTTACTCTTTAACCTTTGTTCATAACATTAGCCGCTTTTATATCATCATTTTCCTCCATGGGCAAAGACTCTAACTGCTCCAGATATCTCTTTAGCTGCTTCAGCCAGCTTCTTCTTATTCTCAACATTGAGGTTGTTGACCTCCTGAGCATTCCAGTGTGCTTGCAGATTACACCTAGCTCCCCAAGCTGCTGTCTCTCTGTTTTTTTCTCCATCAACACATATATATATATATATATATATATATATATATATATACAGTATATATCTATATATATATATATATATATATATATATATATATATATATATATATATATATATGTAGACTGTATATATATATATATATTTATTTATTTATTTATTTTTTAATGAGTAGTTCACATTATTAAAATAATTTTAAATAATAAAAACATTTTCAATTTTAAAAATGTTAAACTGATAAAAAGTTTAAATACATTTTTTAAATGTACGTATTCTTTCTTATATAACCTAAATAACATATTTCTGATTTTTTAAACAGTAAGGAAAATATTTGTCTCTATGGGAATTTGAACTCCGATCCTTCCACATCATCGACTGTAACAATAGCTACTGTGCTATGAGATTAGTTGCTATACAATTGCTAGAACAAAATTAAGTAGTTACAAATGACTTAGCCACTGACAGATCTTCTACGCTGAATTCTAATAAATATCAATTATGTACCTCACAGTATACATACCTCATCACTCATTCAGGCAGAAACAACACACTGAAATTGCCTGACTTCTATTGATCCTAACTCTATAAAATCAAAATCAATTTTATAAATCAAAGAAAATAGATTTGACCTTTTTTTTAGGATTCCGATTCCCACAATTATGGAAAATAAAATCCCTAGGGATGTAATTGTTAGGCTACACCATTTATCAATGAGAGATGCTATAAGTAAAATGAGCCTACGGGCTAAAGTGTTTTTGGCACCTTATGAAAATATAAAAATCTTCTCGGACATCTCAGCTTACACATTAACTAAAAGAAAGGAGTTCTCCATTATTAGGAAATCCTTGAGGAGAGAAAAGTTGATATATAGATAGTCTATGCCAACGGGACTATCAGTCAATAGAAACTCGAGATGGCATAAAATTAAATCCGTAAAGGAAGGAGAAGATCTATTAAAAAGCTGGAATATTGAGATGGAGACGCAGACACCTTCTATGCAAAAATCTATATAATCGGCCCCAGAATGGCAACAAAAGTAGAACTATAGGAAGGCTCACTCAGAGACTCACTGTATTCTTTATGTTTCTTCCTCTTGTGGAATAGACTAAATCCTGGACTGGGACACTTTTCTCATATATACTAGTATTGAATAAGGGGAAGGAAGAAACCATGATATTAGGAATGGAATGGAGAACGGATTCTCTTCTCCTGCTTCTCTCCCTCCTCTTGCCCCCCGTTTTTTTTATTTTTATATGAGGTGGGTTGGGGGAGTGAGGAGGGGAAGATAAGGGTGAAAATGCACTTTAAGATTTGTATGTTTTGAGGGACATAATACCCACAACGCAAAGAAAATAAGGGAAGGTTGAATAGGGTTAAACATGGAATGGCACTTTGAGGGAGGGCTAAGTAGGATAATATAGCATATTGATATTAGTATGGTAATGCACATTTAAATGCACATAGAAAAAGGGTTTAAAATACCCATAATACAGAACGAATTAAGGAAAGGGTAATCAATGGGAATATACTGACAAACTAATTGTTTTTTTAAGAGTTAGATATGTAAGTGAGAAACAGATAGTATGTTATGGCACATAAAATTGCACATGAACACTTTTTTGATAAACAATATTGTATGATAAAATGTGTACAAAAGAACATTTTACAAATAATTTTTGGTGAAACGGGTATATGAGGAAAGTAGGATGAGGTTATGAAAAAAATGAGAAAAGCTATATGAACTAGGCAAAGAAGGTAATAAGAAAGGAAGAAACCCCTAGATTCTAGATGTACCACTACCATCGAGTAACGCCAACCATTTCTGACCATTAGGTCAAGACACCCCAGTAGTCAAAGAACTAATACAGTCAAAGTTATGAAAGTTTGTATGAATGTTAAGATAAATGGGAATTTAGGAGCAAGATGGGAGATATTAGAGAAGTTGAAAAAGAGGATAAATATATAATCAAAACAGCCAGATAGATGTCCTTAAAGATAGTGTCCCACAACATCAATGGATTAAATTATCCAATAAAAATAAGAATCGCCCTTGCAGAGTATGCCATATTAAAAATGATTGTCGTATGTTTACAAAAAAAACTCATCTGGAAAAAAATCAAGTACACTTATTAAGACATAGGAAGTATACACATAGTATAAATTCTACATTTAGTAGTAAAGCTAGATGGTATCCATACTGTTTAGTAAAAGTCTAATGGTAAAAGAAGAGTTTAAAAAAATTGATGAGGAAGGTCGATACATTATATGGGTGGGATATATTAATAATAACCTATATACAATAGTCAATCTATATGCGCCAAATCAGAAACAAGAGAAGTTTATAAGAAGCATGCTTAAGCTGGTAAATAAGTTTAAGAAAGGTAAGACGATAATTTGTGGAGATTTCAACCTTGTGTTTGAACCATTAAAAGATAAATCCTATAGGCCAGAGAGTAATAAAGAGAATATTAAAATATGTGGATAAAAAAAAAAGAGCGAATTGATGATAGATATGATTTTTTTTGATCTATGGAGAATAAGCTTCACTATGAGATAGAACTATACTTATCTCTCAAAGAGATTTAATACTTATTCAAGAATAGATTAGATTCTGGGAGATGTTTCTATATTAAATAATGTCTTGAATATAAATATAGGCACAAGTGCTATATCGGACCATGCTCCGGTAGTACTAATATTAAAAACAACTGAAGTCCGGGATAACTGTACTAACTGGAAAATGGAATCAACATTGTTAAAAGATAAAATAAAAGTAGACAAGATTAAGAAACTCAATAGAATTTTTAGATATAAATACAGGATCGGTATCATCAGCGTCGATCCTCTGGTGCTCGATGAAAGCATACATAAGAGGTATCTTTACAGCTAAAACAACAGAATTGAAGAGAGGAAAAGGGAAAACTCTAAGAACATTATATATTGACTTAGAAGGAAAACATAGAATTGAATAAAAAATCCCCAAATGTGGAAACTATGAAGGAAATCGATATAATAAAATTACAAATAAAAAAGATTGAACAATACAAATTAGATTGATTAATATGGAAGATGCAAGGGAATAAATATGAGATGGGGGATAGAACAGGTAAATATCTAGCTAACAATATGAAAAAACAAGAATAGCCAATTCTATTGTAGAGATGAGAGGGGAGGATGGAACGGTTCACCAACACCCTAAAGAAATAGGGAATATCTTCTATCAATATTACTCTAAGCTTTACAATCTGGAAATGCAACATAAGATAAAAAAATGGATGTAAGTGAAATAGAGGAAATTTTAGGCGACATCAACCTCCCTAGAATCTCGGCGATAGAGTTGGATAACTTAAATAAAAATATAACTGAAAAGGAGGTTGAGGAAGTGATAGAGGGTTGCAAAAATAAAAAGGCACCTGGTGTAGATGGGCTAGATAAACTTTTCTACCAAACATTCTTAGATATAGTGAAAGCCCCTTTAGCCAAGATGTTTAATGAATTTAAAAATAGTGGGAATATACTCGCTGAATTGACTGAAGCTAAAATTATAGATATATTAAAGGAGGGTAAGGACCCAGTGGATAAGAAGAGTTATAGGCCGATATCGTTAATACATTTTGACCTGAAGGTATATTCTAAAATTCTGGCAAATAGGCTAGATCCTATAATTAGTAGACTTATTCACCCGGATCAAGTAGGATTTGTTAGGTCCCATCAGGGATGTGATAACATTAGGAGTTTAATCAATCTTTTTGCATTCAGTGCTAACAAAGGAATTCCCATGCTGGCTCTGTCATTAGATGCTGAAAAAGCATTAATCAGCTGGGACTTCCTTCAAATAGTACTCCAGAAATATGGATTGGGAGATTTTGCTAGCAAAGCGATTAAAAGCTCTCTATAGTAATTTAAGAGCAAAAATTGTGGGTATAAACTTTGAGACTGATTTTTTCCATATTACTAATGGAACGAGGCAGGGTTGTCCCCTGTCCCCACTATTGTTTATTCTTTTCGAAGCACTGATTGAAAAAATAAGGATGATAATAGATATTAAAGGGGTTAAAATTGGAAATAGGGAATATAAAGCAACGATATATGCAGAGGATATGATCGTTACCCTTACGGATCCAGAGAAATCATTACTTAACCTTGATAAGATACTGTGTAAGTTTAGGTAGAACCTCATATTTTAAGATTAACAGACAAAAAACAGATATCATTACTAGGGGCTTATCTCCCGAAATTCAAACTAAGTTAAGAGTAGAGATGTCGCGGACAGTTCGCCCGCAGACTATTCGCAATGATTTTGGTTCGTTCACGCTCGCTGCGGACGGCGGACACATGCGCTTTTCGGTTCGCCCCCTATACTTTATCATTGACGAAACTTTGACCCTGCACCTCACAGTCAGCAGACACATTCCAGCCAATCAGCAGCATACACTCCCTTCCAGAGCCTTCCATCTGAAGGGCAGCATACATTTTAGAATCATTCTGTGTAGCTGCTGGAGATTTAATAGGGAAATAGATAGCCAGGCTTCCACTACAGACCTGAAGGACTCATCTGATATCTGCTGCAAAGACAGCAACCCAAAAAGCCCTTTTTAGGGCTAGAACATCATTTATTTTATTTTATAATTTTTTTCTGTGTAATCTAATTGCATATGCCTGCCTGCCAGCGTGTGTGTGTGACAGGCTAACACCTAACAGCTTATATTGTGCTTATTTTCACTACTCATACCTGGTGGTGTACCATACATTGAAAACAACCATTTTTTTCCTGTAATATAATTTCAGTTGCCTGCCTGTGTCAGGCTCGCAGCTTATATTGTGCTCAGTGAAATAAAACAACACTTTTTTTTACTGTAATAGATTGAATAGCAATTGCCTGCCTACAGGCGTGTGTGTGAAGCCTATTGCATCTACTCTGCCAACTTTTGCCAGTGCACAGTGATACGTCATGTCTGGTGCAAAGGTAGTGTACAGTGACATAAAACAACACTTTTTTTACTATAATCGATTGAATATCAGTTGCCTGCCTACAGGTGTGTGTGTGAGGCCTACAGCGCCTACTCTGCCAACTTTTGCCAGTGCACAGTGACACTCATATCTGGTGTCACCTTAGATTGCACGCGCAGTGCCTCAAATTTGAAGGACCGACCAAGCATCTTTTTCCATCTCCCGCTTCCAAAAATCCATGCCATATACACGTCCCCTGATAGGTGACGTAACAGGTATCAAACTGATAGGAATAAATAGTACAACTTAATACACCACTCCTATCTGGTGGCACATTACATTGCACGTGCAGTGCCCCAAATTCGAAGTAGGAGGTCCGACCAAGCATCTTTTTCCATCTCCCTGTTCCAAAAATCAATGCCATAGTGGATGTAACAGGGATTAAACTGATAGGAATAGTACTACTTAACAGTACACACATTATAATAATGCAGACAGAGGCAATGCAGAGAGAGGAGTCTGAAGAAGAGGAGTCAGAGGAGGAAGGTGGCTTTGAGGAGGTGGAAGACCAAACACAGCAGGCGTCCCAGGGGGCTTGTTGTCACCTTTCGGGGACCCTTGGTGGCTTGGTGGAGGAAGAGACTTTCAATAACATCAGTGAGGACAAGGAACGGGACATGGCTAGCTTGGTATCCAACCTTGTGCAAATGGGGAGTTTGCGGTTGTGCAAAGGGACTGTTTGCGGTTGTTTGCGGTGCATTAAACAGGGAGATTGGTCTGTTACTGTGAAGCGGGTGTAACCCTTACACTACCTGATCAATACAACATCATACCTGATGCTTTAAAGCATGTTATTCCAAACAATTTAGGAATGTTAGGTGATTTATGCCCTTTATGGCTTAAAACCAGACTCTGCATCAACTATGTAATTTTCCGTGGGAGTTTTGCCATCGATCCTCCTCCGGCATGCCACAGTACAGGTGTTAGTCTCCTTGAAACAACTTTCCCATCACTATTGTGGCCAGAAAGAGTCTTTTGAAATTCGCCTGCCCATTGAAGTCTATGGCGGTTCACCCGTTCGCGAACATTTAATGAAGTTTGCATCCGCGGTTCGCAAACCGAAAATTTTATGTTCGCGACATCACTAGGTAAGAGATCTTTACCCCTTTAATTGGAGTGCTAAAGAAATAAATCATTTGGGTATCTGCCTCTCCGTTGATCTAAAAAACATTCTTAAAAACAACATGGCTATCATTCATAGAAACATACTTAAGACTCTGATAGATTGGAGATCGATTTATCTATCCTGGACTGCAAGAATTGCTATAATAAAAATGATAGTTATCCCTAAATTAACATATATTTTTAGATCTATACCAGAAGTACCGCCGGAATACTGGTTAAAAAAAATCCAACAAGATATAGATCTGTATATATAACAGGGGAAAAAAGCTAGAATTCCAGGTGAGATTACTAAACGAAGGATTGAGACCGGGGGCCTGGCATCCCCCTGTATAAAGGATATATATGCCGCAATTGCGCTAACCCAGATAATACAGTGGGGTACACCACTACTGATTACCAATTGGAAATGAATGGAGGGAGAATTCCTTGGGAAGACTCCTATCCATGTATTATTATGGATCTCAAACTTGGAGGAAGTGAAAAACAGCTTTATTCCAAGGAATATTAAGTCACTGTTAAAATTCTGGATGAAAATTAAGACAAAAATGAAATTATCAGAATACCCTTCATTAGCTACCCCTATAGAAATCCTGAAAGTAAGTCGAGAGAAAGTCTGTATTGAAACATGGAAAAAACATGGTATAAATTATATGAATTATTTCTATGAAGGAGGAACGCTGCTTAGCTGGTCAAAAATTCGGGATAAGTTTAAACTAAATAAAAATATGTGGCTACAGTTTATGTTTATTCAGAGCTCACTTAAACAGAGAGGATTCAAAAAAAATATGAATCCTTTATCTATATTTGAACTAATGATATATAATAAAAAGAATACCCATAGAATATTGAGATGTCAAAGGATCCTCCATTTGAATGAGCAGAGTGGCAAAACTGCAGGTATGGTAGAATGGGAGTAAAAAGGAAGACTTCTTAGCTGTGTTGAAGAGTGGCAGAATACTATTAAAATAGTTAGAACATCTGCCAGATCCCTGGCCTACTATGAATTATACTTTAAAATCATCAACATGTGGCACTATACTCCAGAATTTATCAGTAAAATTGTAAAGAAAGATCCCATACTGTGTTGGAAAGATTGTGGATTAAGGGCTGATACCATACATGTTTGGTGGGACTGTACTAAATTGAGATCTTTTTGGAGAAAGTGTATTGCCTGGCTATCAGATGTATTTGAGGAAGAAATCCCCTTTAATATGGAAACTATAATTTTACATTTACATCTTAAGAAACAATTCCCGAAGTTTTATTATCTCTTATCACATATTCTATTAGTAATTAAGGGATTAATCTCTAAATCTTGGAAAGTGTGTAAAATGCCATCAATCCCTGAAATTTTTAGATTCATTAATAGAAATAGAGATTTTTACCATATAAACCAAAACTGTCAAGCAAAAATGAAGGGACTGATAACCCAGTGGTATATATGGGATAAGTATTTGGGGAGGAAAAAGGAAGGAATTAAGATGTAAAGAAATAAGGAAAGTTTCTAATGCATATAACCTTATGATTAAGGGATCTGTGCTTATCTTTTTTATAATACAGGATTGTCCTTAACGACATTAAAGATCATGTCCTCCCTTATATAAAATGTTATTGACAAATAACCTATCTTGCTTTGATTTTACGAATGTATGTTTTGGAAGATTGTGTGTTTTTCTGATGTTTTTGTTGAAAAATTTACAAAAAAAATAAATAAATAAATAAATGCAACAATTAAAGCTTAGAACTAATTTGCAGTTTTGTTGGTTATTGAATTAGCTCTTGACCATTTGACCTATTCCACCTACTATGCTGAGTGTTGGAGACAAAATTAAACTTAAAATGACTGCTCTCGACAATCACGGAAGAGTAATTATCAAACTAGATAAGTTCCATAATTTTAACATTAAGTGGGTAACTAAGCCAAGGGGAAAAGCTATATATATATAAGAAGTAACAAAATTTGTTAGCCAGTAGCAAAATGAAATTTGGATGGGTCTGTTCATTCCACTTTAAAATTATTTCCATTGTGCACTGCTCTGTTGTTGTATGTAATTTTGAATATTTGTACTGTTAAAAACATTTGCTATTGAGTTTCATTGGCACATTAATGTTCTCTTTAAGTCAAGTCAAATTTGTTTAATTTGAAAAGATGAAGGTATGTTCTTATGGTGTTCTTTCAATACATACTAAAATTAATAAGCCTTTCAGTATTCCTTTAATCAGTGAAAAATACGTCAGCATACATTTATAAAGTGTCCATTTTAATGAATTTGACATTTATGGTCAAACTTTAAAGAGTATGGTAATTCAACAACAGAAGACATTTGTATACATTAAATGTACTGTACAACAAAACAGAGATATTTTTTTCAAAGCTATGTTTTGATCAGTGTAGAAAAAAGTTTTTTTTTTGCTCTTTTTACAATTCTTAAATTTTTTTCAAAGCAGTCTGTAGACAAATCAAACTATGATGCAGATTAATATAGATTAATATTTTAAATAATCTTGTCTAGTGTAAGAGTGTGTTTAAAGTTCACATATATGCATCTATTACATGGCCATTTTTTATGACTACCGTATATACTCGAGGCACCTATTTTACCACAAAATACTGGGTAAAATGAGTGACTCGAGTATAAGCCGAGGGTGGGAAATGTGCTGCCCCCTGTTTCCCTCTTGTGCCCTCTGTGTCCCCCTATTGTCTCCCCTCTCCCTTCCCTTTGTCTCTTCTCCCCTCTCCCTTCCCTGTGTCTCTTCTCCCCTCTCCCTTCCCTGTGTCTCTTCCAACCTCTCCCTTCCCTGTGTCTCTTCCAACCTCTCCCTTCCCTGTGTCTCTCCCCCCCTCCCTTATCACCCTCCTCAACCCCACTCCTAATCCTCCCTCCTCATCCTCAACCTCCCTCCTCATCCTCAACCCCCTCCTCAACCTCCCTCCTCATCCTCAACCTCCCTCCTCATCCTCAACCCCCTCCTCAACCTCCCTCCTCATCCTCCCTCCTCAACACCCCCATCCTCAACCCCCTCCTCAACCCCCCATCTTCAACCCCCCCATCCTCAACCCCCTCCTCAACCTCCCTCCTCAACCCCACCCCTCAACCCCCCATCCTCATCCTCCCTCCTCAACCCCCTCATCCTCAACCCCCTCCTCAACCCCCCTCCTCAACCTCAACCCCCCTCAACCTCAACCCCCCTTAACCTCCCTCCTCAACCTCAACCCCCCTCCTCAACTCCCATCCTCTACCCCCTTCTCAACCCCCATCCTCAACCCCCCTCCTCAACCTCAACCCCCCTCCTCAACCCCCCTCCTCATCCTCCCTCTTCAACCCCCCATCCTCAACCCCCCTCCTCATCCTCTCTCCTCAACCCCCCTCCTCGACCTCAACCCCCCACCTCATCCTCAACCTCCCTCCTCATCCTCAACCTCCCTCCTCATCCTCCCTCCTCAACCCCCTCCTCAACCCCCTCCTCAACCCCCCCTCCACAACCACCCCATCCTCAAGCCCCTCCTCAACCTCCCTCCTCAACCCCCCATCCTCAACCCCCTCCTCAACTCCCCCATCCTCATCCTCAACCCCCCATCCTCAACCTCCCTCCTCAACCTCAACCCCCCTCAACCTCCCTCTTCAAACTCAACCCCCCTCAACCTCCCTCTTCAAACTCAACCCCCCTCAACCCCCCTCCTCAACCTAAACCCCCCTCAACCCCCCCTCCTCAACCTAAACCCCCCTAAATACCTCCCCCTCTCCCCTCACTTACCTGCTTCTGCTCCGGCCTCCACTCCTTGACCCGGCGTGCATGTGACGTCACATGCGCGCCACGTCATTAGCATATATCGGGTGCCGGCAACTACTTAGTAAACGCGGGAGCGCCAGCCTGCAAGCACTTGACAAACGCAACAAAACAAGAAATAGAGACTCACACTTGAGGACATACATCGCATAATAGTGTGTTCTGTGAGAAAATCCTCACTTAGGGCATAATCTCTTTTTGCTCACTTGTGCTGTTACAGAAGAGAAATCTCCTGAAACATATTAGCCTCTACCCTTCCCTGAGGATTGTCCAGAATTGAAATACAGAAATGCATATAAGTCTCTTTGGCACTGGAGAAACAGCAAAAGCAAGATGTATGTTAAAGCCTTGTCACTGGAAAGCTATGGGCCTATGTTGACAAAACCATTCATGGCTGAAACATACATCTTGCTGTTTCTCCTGTGCCAAGGAGACATGTCTTGTATTGCAGTTCTAGTCAGCTCTTAAGGATTGGACAGGGTGATATGGATCAGGAGAGTTTTCCTATGTAATAGCATGAGAGCAACAATTTAACTATATGAGATATATGATGCAACCGATTAAAGATATAATGCTGTGTGTTCTGTGTATTTTCTGCACATAATATTTAAGTTTAAAAAATGTTTTTCACAGGAGCAGCCAACATGCTTGAGAAGAAGTTGGATCACACTAATTCATTAAGTGATATTGCAAGAGTATGTTAATACTAAAAATTAAGAATCTTGAAATTTGAATATAGTAAAGTTGTTTATAATGTACTTTGCCATTATTTCACTATGCATATTTAATCTTTGTTAAAAAAAGTAACTTAATTTATTAATTGAGGTATTTCACTAATATTTCATTCAAATGATGCCACCCAAAAAATGTAAAGGTGCTAAAAATGTGCTGTTGGATAGTTAAGAATTTACATATACCAAACCTCTTTCTGTCCTTGTGAATAATCAATATAAGTGTTGTCAACAAATACTGAGATAACCATAGACATTTTGTACGATTTATGGGTATCTGACAGAATGGTAGGAGTAAGACTATATCCACAAAACTTTTGGTATTGCTTGAGGGAATTAGCAATGATTTTCCAAAAAAAATCCATCTGCAGAAAGTAACAGTCTAGTAATTAAAATTGAAGTATAGGTTTTTCTGTGTTACTCCTGTTTAACAAAAAAGAAAAGGACAGAACAAGTATCCTTTGGGATTAAAGTGCACACCCTCTGCCCAAATAACAAAATAGAACAGCAAAAAAATATAAAACTTAACATTTATTAATATTATTAAAACTTGTTATTAAAATATAGAAATTCTGACGAGATAAAGTGAGTAGGGAAGTCAGGAATTATTAAGGACTGCCTTATGTATTGACTGGGATTGTTTGACTGAAATGATTCAAATAGTCCCTATATCCTCTTATTTAGAGTGATAAATCATCTGTAATACCATGGTGCATAAGGTTATGGTGTAATAATAATGAGTAGCAGAAACATAAGTCCAAATACTAGACCTATGTGTTTGCACTTATATATATTGCACTTTCAAAAAGTGTCTAGTGCTAATAATAATAATAATAGTGATTGCGCTAATATTTATTGCACCTTCATAAAGTGTATAATGCACTTTCATAAAGTGTCTAGTGCTAATAATAATCGAGTAAATGGTAATATATAGTGATGTCCCGAACAGTTCGCCGGAGAACTATTCGCAGTGATTTTCGCATGTTCGCGTTCGCAACGAACGGCGAACATATGCGCTTTTCGGTCCGCCCCCTATTCTTTATCATTGAGGAAACTTTGACCCTGCACCTTACAGTCAGCAGACACATTCCAGCCAATCAGCAGCATACACTCCCTTCCAGAGCCTTCCATCTGAATGACAGCCTCCATTTTAGAATCATTCTGTAGCTGCATTCGTTGAGAGAGGACATATATTCTAGCCAGGCTGTGTATTTAGCTTTCACTACACACCTGAAGGACTCCTTTGATATCTGCTGCAAGGACAGCAACCCAAAAAGCCCTTTTTATTTTATTTTATTATTTTTTTCTGTGTAATCTAATTGCATATGCCTACCTGCTAGCGTGTGTGTGAGGCCTATTACATCTACTCTGCCAACTTTTGCCAGTGCACAGTGACACTCATATCTAGTGCAACCGTAGTGTGCAGTGAAATAAAACAACCCTTTTTTTACTGTAATCGATTGAATATCAGTTGCCTGCCTACAGGCGTGTGTGTGAGGCCTATTGCATCTAGTCTGCCAACTTTTGCCAGTGCACAGTGACACTCATATCTAGTGCAACCGTAGTGTGCAGTGAAATAAAACAACCCTTTTTTGACTGTAATCGATTGAATATCAGTTGCCTGCCTACAGGCGTGTGTGTGAGGCCTATTGCATCTAGTCTGCCAACTTTTGCCAGTGCACAGTGACACTCATATCTGGTGTCACAGTAGCTTGCACGCATAGTACCACTAATGGTTAAAAAAATGACAGGCAGAGGCAGGCCACCCCGCAGGGGCCGTCGTGGTCGTGGTGCTGTGATTCCCTTTGGCCCTAGAATAATGCCCAGTTTTCAGAGGCAACGTACCCTGAACTTGAACAGTTCTCAGGACATGGTTGACACAGGACACCCAATCTTCTACAGCTTCAGCTCGGAAACGAGACGCACCATCCTCCTCCAGCTTAGCTTCAGGCACCTCTCCAGTTACCACTCGTCCGCCTGCCGCCACCACCAACACTAGCACCACAGCCGCTTCACTTGATCCGTCAGCAGAGTTATTTACACATCCGTTGGAAGAAATGAGTGATGCACAAACATTAGTGCCAAAGTATGTAGATAAAAGGGATATGTCCCAGTCAGGCAGCATTACACACATGGACGTACGGTCTGATGATGATGATGATGTACCCGGTGCTGCTTCCTTTGTTGAGTTGTCAGATACAAGTGAATCAGTTGATGATGACGATGAGTTCGTGGATGTCACGTGGGTGCCCGCTATAAGAGAAGAAGAACAGGAGGAAAGTTCAGATGGGGAGACAGAGAGGAGGAGTCGAGTTGGAAGCAGCGGGAGGTCGTCGAAAGTAGCTAGTGGCACAGTCAGACAGCATGCATCGGCACCCGGGGTCGGCCAGACAGCACGCCAGTCAACGCATACTTTTGCCACCACCAGAATGCCGTCATTGCAGAGCTCAGCAGTGTGGCAATTTTTTCGTGTGTCTGCCTGTGACAACTGTGATGCCATTTGCAACCTGTGCGAAAAGAAACTGAGTCCTGGGAAGTTCAACACCCACCTAGATACAACTTCTTTGCGAAGGCACATGATGTCACATCACAAACGCCTATGGGATCAACACATGAGTACAAGCAGCACACAAACTCAAAGCCGCCATCCTCCTCCTGGTCCAGCATCTTCAGCCACGTCAACCACTGCTGCCCTGCGCCCCCTCTCAACCATCCGCCACTCAGTGTCTGGCCCTGAGCAGTCCCTCCTCATCTGCCCACAGTCAGGTGTCTGTCAAGGACATGTTTGAGCGTAAGAAGCCAATTTCACAAAGTCACCACCTTGCCCGGCAACTGACAGCTGGCTTGTCTGTATTCTTAGCCCGCCAGCTTTTACCATACAAGCTGGTGGAGTCTGAGGAGTTCAAAAAATTTGTAGCTATTGGGACACTGCAGTGGAAGGTACCCGGCTGAAATTTCTTTGCACAAAAGGCAATCCCCAACCTGTACTCGATTGTGCAAAAGGAAGTAATGGCATCTCTGGCACACAGTGTTGGGGCAAGGGTCCATCTGACCACGGATACCTGGTCTGCAAAGCATGGTCAGGGCAGGTATATCACCTACACTGCGCATTGAAAATCTGGTGACGGCTGCCAAGCATGGAATACGTGGCTCTGCAGAGGAGTTGGTGACACCGCCACAACATGCAGGCAGCCCTTTTGCCACCTCCTCTACTCCTCCTACTCCATCCTCTTCCATAACCTCCTCGGCTGAGTCCTCTTCTGCTGCTGCTATATCTTGCTCCACATCAACGGCACCCCCCCAGCTCCACAGGAACTATTCCACATCGCGGATACGGCAGTGTCACGCTGTCTTGGGGTTGAATTCCCTGAAAGCAGAGAGTCACACCGGACCAGCACTCCTGTCCGCCCTGAACGCACAGGTGGATCAGTGGCTGACTCCGCACCAACTGGAGATCGGCAGAGTGGTTTGTGACAACGGAAGAAATTTGTTGGCGATATTGAATTTGGGAAAGTTGACACATGTGCCGTGCATGGCACATGTGTGTAACCTGATTGTACAACGCTTTGTGGATAAGCACCCAGGCTTACAGGACGTCCTGAAGCAGGCCAGGAAGGTGTGTGCCCATTTCAGGCGTTCCTACACGGCCATGGCGCACTTTTTAGATATCCAGCGGCGAAACAATATGCCAGCGAGGCTCTTGATTTTAGACAGCCCGACACGTTGGAATTCAACACTCCTAATGTTCGACCGCCTGCTCCAACAAGAAAAGGCCATTAACGAGTATTTGTATGACTGGGTGCTAGGACAGCCTCTGCGGAGCTGGGGATTTTTTGCCATGTTACTGGACGCTCATGCGCAATGCCTGTAGGCTTATGTGTCCTTTTGAGGAGGTGATAAACCTGGTTAGTCACACCCAGGGCACCATCAGCGACATCATACCATTTGTTTTCTTCCTGGAGCGTGCCCTGCGAAGAGTGCTGGATCAGGCCGTAGATGAGCGTGAAGAGGAGGAGGAAGAGTTGTGGTCACCATCACCGCCAGAAACAGCCTTATCAGCATCGCTTGCTGGACCTGCGTCAACGCTGGAAGAGGATTGTGAGGAAGAGGAGTCAGAGGAGGAATGTGGCTTTGAGGAGGAGGAGGAAGACCAACCACAACAGGGATCCCAGGGTGCTCGTTGTCACCTATCTGGTACCAGTGGTGTTGTACGTGGCTGGGGGGAAGAACATACCTTCAGTGAGATCACTGAGGACGAGGAACGGGACATGACTAGCTCGGCATCCAACCTTGTGCAAATGGGGTCTTTCATGCTGTCGTGCCTGTCGCAGGACCCTCGTATAAAAAGGATGAAGGAGAACGACCTGTACTGGGTGTCCACGCTACTAGACCCCCGGTATAAGCAGAAAGTGCCTGAAATGTTATCGAATTACAACAAGTCGGAAAGGATGCAGCACTACCAAAATAAATTAAAAAGTATGCTTAACACATCGTTTAAGGGTGACATCACAGCACAAAGGCAATCTAACAGCGGAAGAGGTGAACATAATCCTCCTCCTCCTACGACCACGCCGGCAAGGAGAGGATGCTTTACAGATGTGTTGTTGATGGAGGACATGCAGAGCTTCTTAAGTCCTATGCATCGCCACAGCCCTTCGGGGTCCATCCCCAGAGAACGACTCGAGCGTCAGGTAACAGACTACCTCACCATAACTACAGATATCGACACTATGAGGAACGATGAACCCTTTGACTACTGGGTGTGCACGCTTGCCCTGAGGCCTGAGCTATCCCAATTTGCCATAGAACTTCTATCCTGCCCCGCTTCAAGTGTCCTGTCAGAAAGGACCTTCAGTGCAGCAGGAGGTTTTGTCACTGAGAAGAGAAGTCGCCTAGGTCAAAAAAGTCTAGATTACCTCATCTTTATTAAGATGAATGAGGGATGGATCCCGAAGGGACTGACAGTGGGCGATACATTTGATTAAAAAAGGCCTGATAGATGAGCTGCCTTGAGCTAATAATGGTCCACAAACTAACATACATTTTTCTGGTCGCTGCAACAATACCTAATTTTTGCATTTAAATTATTTTATTGTCAGAAGGCGTACAGCATGTAATGAAAAATAAAGCATTTTTGAACAGTCTTGCATAACAGTTGTGCAAAAATACATATTTACAATAAAGACATTTTGTGAAAGTTAGCTGGTTATTCCTTCCTATTTTTACTTTTTAGGTTAATAATTTTTCTTATTTTTTACTGTGATTGCAATTTAAGAGATACCTAAAACATGGTAAAACAGACAATAGTAAAGAGTATATCTGCAGGGAACACCAAAGTTCTATTAGCTATCATCCCTCCAGCAGTATTAGCTTATTATTTACAATATCTAATCTGGGCAATCACCCTTGGGTTACCCTAGGGCAGGCTTCAGTGAGCGACCTCTCCTTTCCTGGGATGATTTTGCCGCCGGTTGCTTCTGAAGGGTCTCCAGGGCTCCCCCACTCCGGTCCTTCCCCCAGTGTCGCTTCAACCAGTAACAAATGTTTTATATTTGTAAAGCGACCCAATGATCCCCCTTGATAGAGGTTTATCTTTATAAATTTTGGAGAACCAATTTAAGACCGGTGTCCCCTGTTTCTGGGTTAGGGAGTGTGTGAAATGCCTCAGCCTACAGTAATTGTAATGTTCTGACAGTGGTAGCTCATGCTTGTCCCTCAGTTCCTCATAGGTGAGCATCTGGCCCTTTACTAACCAGTCTCCCAGTCTATCTAGTTTCCTTGACCTCTACCAGTGTTGTGATGTTGTGCTCATGTGTTTCAGGGCCTGAGGGTGGTCAAGAACTGGGTTCATTTGGGTGGATCCAGGGAACAAACCTGTGTGTTTCTTGGCCCATTTCCAGTATGATAGTGAGTGTCTGATTAGGGGGTTTGGCGAGTTTTTAAGGCTCTGAGGCAATTCTGATAGCCAAGCCACCTTGTCCCAGGTTAAGGGCCCTAAAGTGTGGTTCTCTAAATACACACAGGCCGGTTGATGACATATAGAATGTGCTATTGGGAGGAAAGATAGGTGATGGAACAGGTATTAAACTGATAGGAATAAATAGTACAACTTAATACACCACTCCTATCTGGTGGCACCTTAGATTGCACGCGCAGTGCCCCAAATTCAAAGTAGGAGATCTGACCAAGCATCTTTTTCCATCTCCCTGTTCCAAAAATCAATGCCATATACACGTCCCCTGATAGGTGACGTAACAGGTATCAAACTGATAGGAATAAATAGTACAACTGAACACACCACTCCTATCTGGTGGCACTTTAGATTGCACGCGCAGTGCCCCAAATTTGAAGTGGGAGGACCGACCAAGCATCTTTTTCCATCACCCTGTTCCAAAAATCCATGCCATATACACGTCCCCTAATAGTGGACGTAACAGGGATTAAACCGATAGGAATAGTACTACCTAACAGCACACACCTTATAATAACGCAGACAGAGGCAACGCGTATAATCTTCCATGCTGTGCAGTGGAAGCCCCCAGACTCTGACCTGTGTATAATCTTCCATGCTGGGCAGTGGAAGCCCCGTTACTCTGACCTGTGTATAATCTTCCAAGCTGGTCAGTGGAAGCCCCCAGACTCTGACCTGTGTATAATCTTCCATGCTGGGCAGTGGAAGCCCCCAGACTCTGACCTGTGTATAATATTCCATGCTGGGCAGTGGAAGCCCCCAGACTCTGACCTGTGTATAATCTTCCATGCTGGGCAGTGGAAGCCCCCAGACTCTGACCTGTGTATAATATTCCATGCTGGGCAGTGGAAGCCCCCAGACTCTGACCTGTGTATAATATTCCATGCTGGGCAGTGGAAGCCCCCAGACTCTGGGAGTTTGAAGAAGAGGAGTCAGAGGAGGAAGGTGGCTTTGAGGAGGTGGAAGACCAAACACAGCAGGCGTCCCAGGGGCTTGTTGTCCCCTTTCGGAGACCCTTGGTGGCTGGGTGGAGGAAGAGACCTTCAATGACATCAGTGAGGACAAGGAACGGGACATGGCTAGCTTGGTATCCAACCTTGTGCAAATGGGGAGTATGCGGTTGTGCAAAGGGACTGTTTGCGGATGTTTGCGGTGCATTAAACGGGGAGATTAGTCTGTTACTGTGAAGCTGGTGTAACCCTTACTCTACCTGATCGATACAACATCATACTTGATGTTTTTAAGCATGTTATTCCAAACAATTTAGGAATGTTAGGTGATTTATGCCCTTTATGGCTTAAAACCAGACTCTGCATCAACTATGTAATTTTCTGTGGGAGTTTTTCCATGGATCCCCCTCCAGCATGCCACAGTCCAGGTGTTAGTCCCCTTGAAATAACTTTTCCATCACTATTGTGGCCAGAAAGAGTCCCTGTGGGTTTTGAAATTCGCATGCCCTTAGAAGTCTATGGTGGTTCACAGATGTTCGTCCGTTCGTGAACATTTGATGGAGTTCACATCCGCGGTTCGCGAACTGAAAAATTTATGTTCGCGACATCACTAGTAATATATAATAATATTCAATAATTGCAATTGGACTCTCTAAGTCCTATCTATTTCTCTCCATATACCCAGCTGTATTTTAAGTTATATTCTTTCAATAATTGTTATTACCATGGCAACCATTGAGCATAAATAGTTCCTCTGACACTCCTCCGGTAACCCCTGAGAAAATTTTCAGAAACGTGGGTCGGGTTGCACGTACTACGCCCCGACGTCGCTCTATGACGTCACACACAGACGCATAGGCGACATGCGGGTAGTTTGGAGCTTAAGCGTTTTATAATCATATAGACCAACCATCTATACTGAAAAGATTCATTAATACTATCCATATCAATCTCAAATCTATTAGCAAATACAAGAGTGTGGAATTAGATAGTATATACCCATGTGAACCATGAAAGAGCTGTGTCCTGGATGCCAAAAGAGCGGAGAGTTTGGATTAGAAGTGGGTGGTCAACTGTATCGAAGGCAGCAGAGAGATCCAGGAGAATTAGAATAGAGTAGTGACCCTTTGATTTGGCGGTTAGCAAGTCATTAGTGACTTTTGTAAGGGCTGTTTCTGTAGAGTGTTGGGACCGGAAGCCAGATTGGAAGGGGTCAAGTAGGGAGTTGGAGGAAATAAATTGAGTGAGGCGATTGTAAACAAGCCGCTCAAGGAGTTTAGACGCAAGGGGAAGTAGTGAGATAGGGCGATAGTTGGAGGCAGAAGCTGGGTCAGAAGAGGGCTTCTTGAGAATGGGTGTAACTGTGGCATGTTTTAAGGAGGATGGAAACTTGCCAGTGTTTAGGGAGAGGTTGAATAGATGTGTGAGAGCTGGGATAAGTGTGGTGGATAGGGGAGGGATTAGCTGTGATGGAATAGGATCATGAGGACATGTGGTAAGGTGAGAGGTTGATAGTAAAGTAGATACTTGTTCTGTCCTTTTCTTTTTTGTTATTTAGTAAATAATATCCTTAAGTAGCAACCTTTTTCTCCATCCCAGAATCTTTTGATACCTAGAGCCACCTATCTTTCCTATTTTGTTATTCCTGTTTATTTTAAATATTAGTTTTGCTAAATATCTGAGAGAAGCGTGTGGAACAAGTAGATTGAGATAAGATCTCTATTCAGTTATGCTGATAGATGTCCAATTCAAATTGTCTTATGACAAGAGAATTCAATGCAAGACTAAGCCCCTATAAGATAAACCCCCTCAAGCTACAGACCGGCACTCCAAGAATGAATACTCAATTACAAGCAGTGTTACTTAAATTTGAGATTTTCTATAAAATTATTTTATGTTCCTGTCATGCATACTTGCTAATATTAGGCCACATTTAATTGTCCAAATCACAATTACTTGAACTTGAAAAGCAGCTCATAAAGGTTATGGATATTCAATTGGCTACATTTAGCTACTCCCATTCCAGTTGCGAGTTACCTGCCCAAAATCGCTGCGGGACACCCAAAAACTTAACTCAGCCCTATCTCTTCCACTGATTTTTCAAGGTCGCAAAAGTTAACAGTGCTAAAGACACAAAATCGATATTCAATTAACAAATTTCAAGTAGCTCGCAAATTAATTCTAACCCCTAAATCAAAAAAGTATCAAATTTCTTGCAAAAGAATTACGGGTACCAAATAGGACTGGGAAAGGCTTTTTATAACACTAATTAAACCCGTGACAGCTTTTAAACACACAATACTGTACTTTTAAAGCTTTACAAAGCATAGGAATAGATTATAATTAATTGTAAACCAATCTCCAAGGAACAAAATGGCCAAAGATACATTTTTATTTTTGTTAATATTTTTTACTTGTCATGTGTATGGTAATATTAAAAGTGTTCCTACAAGATGCACAAAGCAATTAAATACATAGTACATCACTAAATTACAAGAAAAAACTTGTATCTGCCTTACAAATGATGCATAGCAAACTATTACACTGCCACATGACATATATCAAGTATCAGGGGAATATACGCCACACTAATGTTGTCAAACTCATCATGAAGGTCCACAAACACACATGGAGCCTGAGGAGAGGCAAAAGGAGCAACAGCAAAATCCCCTCCACCAGGACCAATCTTGGCTGCACCCATCCTATAAAGTCCCATGTCATATCAAGTGTTGCTGTATTGAATTAATAATAATAATTAATAACATTTCCTGTCATTTGCTTAATAACCCTTAAGGGGAATGGTGATACTCACAGTACTACAATGTCTAGTTTTCATGAGTATTAACTCAGAAACATCACCAAGAATATTCTTCAAGCATGATATCCAAAACAGTGAGAATAACACATAAAATAGTGATGATTAACACATATTACATAGTTACATAGTTACATAGTTACATAGTAATTAAGGTTGAAAAAAGACTTTCAGTCCATCAAGTTCAACATTTTTAGATCTCCTCTGATCTGCAATATGCAAATTAAATATTAATTAATTAGTTGTTAATTAATTATTAATCAATTATTTAATTATTTTTAAAAATTTATTTTTAAATATTAATTAATCCAGAGGAAGGCAAACAAAAAAAAAAACAAGTGAGACCTAGCCAATCGTCTCCAAGGAAAAAAATAAATAATTCCTTCCTGACCCCAGATACTGGCGATTGGATTTCTCCCTGGATCAATACTGTCGCTCTAATTATCCATGATAACCCTGAATTCCCATTTTAATTAGAAATAAATCCAGTCCCCTTTTAAAGTTATCTATCGAATCCGCTGTCACCATCTCCTCTGGTAGAGAATTCCACAGATTAACCACCCTTACTGTGAAGAACCCTTTTCTTTCTTTAAGGTGGAATCTTTTTATTTCTAACCTCAAGGAATGTCCTCTTGTCAGTTGAAAACCTCTTGGCACAAAAAGCTCCCTTGACAAATCATTATACTGACCCTGGATGTTTTTATATAAGGTAATCATATCTCCTCTTAGATGCCTTTTTTCTAGAGAAAATAAGTTGAATTTGGTTAGTCTTTCTTCATAACTTAGCCCCTCCATTCCCCTTATTAGTTTTGTTGCCCTCCTCTGTACCTTTTCCAGCTCTAAAATGTCCTTTTTATGAAATGGCGCCCAAAATTGTACTCCATATTTTAAATGTAGGCGTACTAGAGATTTGTATAGTGGCAGAATTATATTTGCTTCCCATGCTTCTATACCCTTCTTAATATATGCTAATATTTTATTTGCCTTTGCAGCTGCTGCTTGGCTTTGAGCACTGTTACGTAGGTGGTTGTCCAAAAGCACTCCCAAATCCCTTTCAATATCTGAGACACCTAGATTTGCTCCATTAAGATTATAAATTGCATGGCTATTTTTCCTTCCCACATGCATAACTTTACATTTATTCGTATTAAATCTCATCTGCCATTTAGATGCCCATTCCTCAATTGTATGTAATACCCTTTGGAGGGAAAGCACATCATTATCTGATTTAATTACCTTGCACAACTTAATGTCATCAGCGAAAATGGAGACACCACACTCCAATCCCACCTCTAAGTCATTAATAAATATGTTAAAAAGGAGAGGACCTAATACTGAACCCTGAGGAACCCCACTTACCACATTACTCCAATCGGAGTATGTTCCATTTACAAAAAAACTTTGCTTTCTGTCTTTTAGCCAGCTCTCAATCCATGAGCAGATATTTACTGCAATTCCTGTATCTCTTAGCTTGCATAAAAGTCTCCCATGTGGCACTGTATCAAAAGCTTTTGCTAAATCCAAAAAGACTACATCCACTGAGTTGCCTTGATCCAGGTTCCTACTAACCTCCTCATAGAAAATAATTAGATTTGGTTGACATGACCTATCTCTCATAAATCCATGTTGACTCCTACTTATAATCCTGTTCAAATAGACATATTCTTGTATATTATCCCTCATTAACCCTTCTAAAAGCTTCCCCACTACAGAAGTGAGGCTCACTGGTCTATGATTTGCTCTTGCTCCATTTTTAAATATAGGTATCACCTCTGCTTTTCTCCAGTCATCTGGTAGAGACCCTGTGTTGAGTGAATCTTGAAAAATTAAATACAATGGTTTGGCTATTACTGAACCCAGTTCGCTCAGTACCCAGTACCCATGGATGTATTCCATCAGGACCTGGGGCTTTATTAACATTTATTGATCACTTGTAAACTACACCTGTGTCTCTGTAATGGGCTGGAATGTTCACATAACAATGTATTGGACAGTAAATAGGGATCATTATTTTAGCAGGATGGCACACATCATGCAGATTTTAGGTGCACCAGTTTTAGAAATGATGTTAAAAATCATGATATAAACATCACATTTAACATTGAAAGTCTAAACACTCAGCCATAACAACACCACATCCAAATTAACTGAAGCTTAGTGACATGCAAACATATGATTACAGTACTCAAATGCATGAAGGGATGGGTGTACAGGAAGATCATCTAACTAGAAATATATTACTGTTACAGAAATGTTATGTATGTTGATATCCCAAAACCTTAACCATTGAAAACACATGGAAACAGAAATTTATAAGATTGTGCATTAATAACATGGGTGTGGTGTGAGCGGATCGCGGAAGGGGGAGAGGATGTTTTGTAATACAGGGAACACCTAAAGTGTTAAGTGTAATACTGTATAATAATTATGACACAAAGGCATCTAGTAGAGTAACATGTGGCCACTACACCACTGTAACCAGAATATGATGAATACATAGCTAATCATACATCACTCCATTTAATTGAAGTAACCAGTATTGTGCATAGCACTGACATCAGGTCTTAATCTGTTCAATTAAACAGATGCATAACATTCTGGACTATCCAATCCAATCCAGTTACAAACATACCGTGTGTTCCCCCCAAAAAAAATCTGAAGAAAACGTGGTGAAAACCTAAAAAAGGTAGAGGATGATAAAAAAAAAAAACTGTATGTACTATGCAATGCTAAATACTGTAACTGTACAATATGCCTACTTACCTGATCTTCACCTGCAAGCATAACTAACCATTAGGCAGTTGTCGTGATAAATCACTAGCCATGACCATTAATAATGATGTGTCATCTCACAATGAATGCTTAGCTGAGACCACACTCAGTGATACAAGAGTACTATTACCTAGGTCCAGGAACCATGCTGGGTCCAGGAACAAAAGCTTTCAAGAGTATGACCAGTCCCAATATAGTCCAATACTAAAATATATAAGGGAGGCCTAGAGGTATCAACAGGACGACTATGGCCCTTTGGAGAGTATAGTTCAGGAAGAAAAAAAAAGGAAGCAAAAAAACAGCAGCAAGAGTTCAACCTTGAGTAAGGTGATAGTAGTATCTCAAAAACTGTAAAACAATCTATAGTGTAGTACTTCTTGACTGCAGGAAAAAATGGTAAAGACTGGATACTGGAGGCTGCAGCTTCTTCAAGCGAGGGACGCAGTTCCCTGCAAATGCAGGTCCTCGCAAAGTGAGGGGCCGCATTTGTGGTGGTGGAGCATCCCAATGTCTCTGCAAATGCGGATCCTCGCAAAGCGAGGGGCCGCATTTGCGGAGGTGGAGGCTCCAACGTCGGCTATGTTAACACACACGACTTTGAAAAAAAAAAAATCTCAAAGGCGCCTCACACCCAGTTACAAACACAAAAATAAAAATGCGGGCGAGGGCATCAGTTGCTGGCATGGAGGCCCTCGCTTCCGCAAATGCGGGTCCTCGCGAAGCGAGGGGCCGCTATTGCGGTGGTGGAGCATCCCAATGTCTCCGAAAATGCAGGTCCTCGCAAAGCTTTTTAGGGAATGAGGCAATGAACGCCGCAGGCGCTCATTGTTGGCGAGCCTCGCGTAGCGAGGCGAGCCGTTAAAGCCACCTCGGAACCAACCTTAACGCAACAAACACCCACACGCACTACATTAACCACACTAACCTATTAACATCTACACTACCTACCCCCTATTAACCCCCACCACTCTAATTACAGAAAATAAAAAAGACTAAAGTCACAAAAAAAATCTACATTACATGAAATAAAAAACCTAACTCACAAAAAAAATAAACGACATTACACAAAATAAAAAAACCTAAGTCACAAAAAATAAAAAAAGGAACATTACAGAAAAAAAAAACATTACACCCCCCCCCCTTACTACAGAAAAAAAAAAATACACACCTGAAAAGGAAATACATATAATACAAATACATACAATACAAATACATACAATTACAATACAATACACCTCTATCTAATATACATCACACAATCTATCTAAATAAATAGCATAATCTAATAAACATGCTATCTATATAGTAATACATCCCCAATCTATCTAAACAAATACCATAATCTAATATACATCCTATCTATATAATAATACATCACAAATCTATCTAAATAAATAGCATCATCTAATATACATGCTAGCTATAGAATAATACATCCCCAATCTATCTAAATAAATACCGCAATCTATCTACAATACATCCTATGCTCATCGCTAAGCCCGCTAAAGTACTACGGTTTAACAGTAAATATGGTCAAACGGTCAAATGACGGTCAATAAAAATTAAATGTAGTGAAATTTGTTTGCCACACATGACACTACATTTGTCGCTTTTTTTTTTCTTAAAATAAATACAATTTTTTTTTTTTTTTTTATTTTTTTTTGTAACTTGCAACTTATATTTCACATCAAATGCATTGGTTTAGGCGGGAAATCCGATGTTGCGCGAGACAAAGTCGTTAAATCTGTGTTAATGCGTAAATCTGTAATTGTGTTTCGTAAAATGTACTCACTATTGTCTTTTTACCCATTGCGCGGTTAATCCGCATCCTTTATCTCGTTGTTTTTCAAACACATACGTCTGTGGCTGTGTTTTGCGCAGTTCGTAGTAGTATAGCCTCGTTTTCATTTTTTTCGGCGGCCATTTTTTTCTCGCTTAGCCGATTTTCGATCTTTGTAACTCGGCTAAATCGATCTAAATTGCAGTTCACGTCCAGACGTCCTGCCTGGTTCCCCATGCTGTAAGTGACCTTTGTTTTATTTTTTAGTGTGTATTTAGTGTTTTTTTTACTGTTTTTGTTCCGCCGCTTATCTCGTAATTTTTTTCACCTCGTATTTTTTTTCGAAGTGCTACGGTTTAACGGCTCTCATCGCTAAGTCATACGCACTACGCAACGCAGCGTGACGACGAATCGTAGTTAGACAATTATAATATGTGATCGGGTTACAGGCAATTGGGGGCTTGTAATTGAATTGGGCTCATTGTTATTTTGTTAGATAACTTGCAATGTGTAAAGTTTTGACCAAACTACAGTTATACTTTAAGGCTAGATACAGACAGTAGAGTAGCATAGGTCATACAGTAGCTGATTAATGCTACAAAAGGTAGACACAAAGTCATAAAAATCATAGTAACTATATACACATACCACTTACACAGCGACCTATTGAAGCATTTATCACGTACACATCAGTGTATATTAACTACTGTATATACCAGTTATTAACATTTATGTATACAGTTTGGATACAGATGCTCATTTGTCAATGCCATGGATCCTGTTACACTGTATTTTCAGCATCTGGACTATGTAAACAGGAACTTGTTCTTCATATAAAAATAATGATATCAAAGTAATCTTTGAAATCATATGTGATATTTTGACACATCAATAAATGTAGTAAACTAATATTATACTAAATGCATCTTCTTCTGTTCTCAACACATCATGGTATAATTGAATCAGTCACCTGCAGTTTTTCTTCTGTTCCTTTGCCAATATTTAGCACAATAAAACTAATTGAATCTAATCCCATTTAAATCTAAATGCACATTTTTGTCCTGCTCCTGCTAGTTTCTTTGCATTGGCTCTTCATGTGACAGCTGAGGAATTGCCAATCAAGTCACAAATCACAGAGATGATTATTCAACCTCTAGAAATGATTCTAGCCAAATTGTTCATAAAACAATGCTGACATGCTTTAAAGCCAGGATTGAGGAACCTGCAGTCCATAGAATGGATCTGTCCTTGAGGATCATTTAGCCAAGCATGTGCATATCGTTCTACCCATGTGAACACTTTACTGCCCTTTGTATTCAAAGATACAGCATGGCTTTGCAGTGGAGATGGACAAAATCACCATTCTCTGTGGTCAAAAAAGCACAGCCCACAGGACCATATAACTAGTGTAACAAAATGTAATAGAGCCAAACCTTGTTTGAAGGGAAGTAGGTATTTCCTATACACAAAACGTTTTATGTTTCTTTCTGATCAGCTGAACAGCTTTTACAGCCTTAGTGATACCATCTATCTTTGTAATTCTGTCCTGAGTATGATACCGCCTAGAAAATAATTTATATGAGTTCTCTTTTATACTCATGCATATTAAACTTTTGATAGCTTTTAAAGGGCCAATGTAGTTCAAGAAAAAGAGACAGCTGTTAATCAGGAATATACCAAACCAATAATGTTAGCAGCTGTGTAAGCCATGGACCTAACACATTTATTTGGAAAAACATAAATTTTTGAACTCTCTCTTTATGAGTACAGAAAACTGCTTTGTGTTTGCTACATCACATCTTGGTTAATTGGAGGGGCTTAGTGTAGTTATCAGTGATGGATAATGGTGGGAAGGAAGGAACATGAAGAAATCCAGAGATATTATTTGATAGGATAAGACACCATACATTTCAGTTAGATTGACAAGCTTTCGAGAGATACACTTATCTTAATCAAGTCAAAACCAGTACTGTTTAAGATTTAACACAAGTATTATGTACAGAATGGAATGCTGAGAAATAACAAACCTAAGTGGGACAGAAGACATACATTATAAATAAAGCATTTGGTCAATCAAATGTGTGAGATTTGTGCATCTATGCACAAGGTCAGAGACAAGAGATAAGAGGAAAGATACAGTAGTATTATCGCCTTGTAAATCAGTTAGGGCTGTAAATACCCACATGTATTAATGAGTTGAAAAGCTAAAATAAAATCTGAGAAAGAATGTGGCAGGATCACAAGAAATCTTGAAAAATTGCCAATAAATCCAAATCCATGTTAAGTCATGTGTCTTTAGTGTTAAAGAATGTGGTAAATGTTATTTGAAATGAGTCTTTGGTTTTCAGGTTTTTGATGGAGTGATCCTTTTGGGTAAAATAGTGTCCAACTGTGGTAAAATAACTATTTACATTGTGCTTTTTAAATAATGTCTGTGTAGATCCAACCTTAGATGCAATTTGTAGCTGGTTTCTTCAATGTAACAGCCCATTTCCCATACAGTGCATTATGTGTAAACTGCTTTGAAGGATACACGTGTATATTGTTGTTGCATGGTTGTGTCATATTTACAAATATGCTGACATAGAATATGCTGACATAGAATATGCTGACATAGTTTACAAAGAGTTCTGTTGCAAAGTTTGGTATCATTTAGCTCTATGGAATATGTTGGCGCGTTACAAATACATGATAATAATAATAATAATCATTTTCTTTGCTCATTGGCCAATAGACTCCTGACCAATGTTTGGCTCAGGTGTGGTGACTTTCTAAATGCAAGAATGGGAGGTTTGGGGAATATACTTTGTTATTCTGCATCGTCTAAGGATGTAAATGTACGTCTCACCATACCTTCTACTATCCGCCCTTCTTCACCCCAGCCACAAGAACCCACAGAAACCTGCAAGCACTGGGCCTTCAATATCTTTCCAATGTGCTACATCTCCTTCTCTGTCCCCTTACCACCCTTACTTGCCCTGATATTGCCACCACACAATACAATTTGACTATAACTTCCACCCTTGACACTTTTGCCCCTATAACCACAAGCAGGCACCCTTGCTCTCACTTACAACCATGGCACAATACACGCTACATCCAGATGTACTCTGGTACTGCTGGACAATTATGGATGAAATCTCGCACTTCAGTAGATTTCCTCCACTGCACGTTGATTCTATGACAAAAAGCACTACTTCTCACCATTAGTATCAAATTTGTCCTCCTAAACCAAATGTTTGTTCTCCACATTCAACACTCTCCTCTGCCCTCCACCACCTGCCAAGGTGGAACTGCACATCCGTCATATATCACATATAATAGTTGGTCACGCTATGTTAAAAGCTACGGAATGCTCAATGAGTGCTGAAGGCCCGCAAGACTTTGAAAAAGGCTTTCAATGAGCGACGAAGGTGCTCATTGCCAGGCCAACAATGAGCACCTAAGGTGCTCATTGTTAGGCCCACAAGACTTTGAAAATGGCTGTCAATGAGCGCCAACGCGCTCATTGCCAGGCATACAATGAGCGTGAGACACGTAAAACTTTGAAAAAATAACAGTTTTAACGGACATTTTTTTCCAGCCTGTAACTCAGAAGCCGCTGGAAGACCACCAAAAGACGCCAATTAATTTAAAAAATAGCTTAAAACCTCACACACAGCACAGGGGGAGAGGCAGGGTGCCTGTAAGTGAGGTTGCAAGCTAATTTGATGTTTAATTGTCATTTTTGGGAGGTCTGAAATCGGCTAAGCAAGGAAAAAAATGTCAGGGGGGAAAAAACATATTTAAAAAAAAGGCTGACAACGTGGCTGAATCCTGTGGGGCTTAGGTGCTCATCGCAAGGCCCGCAAGACTTTGAAAAAGGAGCGATCGCCGGTGAAAGAGACACAGGGGAGGGAAATAAGGGCAAAAAATACAGAGGGCAGGGACAGGGGAGAAGAGACAGCGGGAAGGAGAGAGGGGGGAACAGACACATGGAAGGAGAGGGGGGAAACAGACAAAGGGGTCATAGTCAGGAGAGGCTCAGGAGAGTCAGGAGAGGGCCGAAGGCGCTCAATGAGAGGCGGGGGGGGGAGGCTTGCAATGATTGCCAAAGGTAAGTTAGAGAGGGAGAGCCTTGCATTGTGTGGCAAACAGCATTGCCAGCCTTCACATTTTATTGCCATAATTTTTGCCGGGAATATTGGTAGATTTATGGGTGGCATAATGTGATGATTGGCTTAAAAGTTGAGGAATAATAACCAAGTTCTACCAGGTTCTTTCTATATCAGACATAGTTTGTTGGGTGGAAGAAGAAGTGGTTTCAGGCTGGAGTTAATGGGAGGCTGGTCGATGGTTGGGTAACTGTGAATCCTGGGAGTACTGATGCAAAGTCCTGGGGAGAAAATGTTGGAGATTGAGAAGTTGAGTGTAAGGGAGAGTAGATCAAGCTTTCTTGGGAGGGACATGGTGATTAGGTTGATGATTAGAGCCTGGTGATGACGTTGAGGGTAACTTGGTTGGATGTAATGAGAAGGATGGGAAGATCATTCTATTCTGTGCCCCAAAAAGTTGGGCTGCTGTTCGATTCGGGATGATGGGTCATGGAGTAGTGTTAATGACAATATCTGGAAAGCAATTTTGATGTGATGATTATGTCAGAATATAGTACTTTGAAATTAGTGTCTGAATGAGTAAACAAGCACTTATGGCTGAAGGATTGGCGATTACAGCTGCTGAGGTATGTGGTCCAAAGTGAGATGTCTAGATGAGCTGAGAGTGATGCGGGTAGGACGCATCAAAGATGGCAGCATTTTTTATGTGTAATTGAGATGCCCAAGCAATATTTGGAGTTCCTTGTGAGTGATGTAGTTAGAGTAGGAGATGGTTCTGATATATGTATTAAGGCGTTCCAACTTGTTAGTAGGTAGTCACTACTCTATTCTATCTGTGTCAAGAATTATGCCTAAAAATTCCAAGGAATGTATTGGACATTCATTTTTATCAAAAGCTCATGGTATGCTGAGTTTGTCAAAGAGGTAGGTGGTTGTCTTCAAGCTAGTGAGAGGTTTGTTCAGTCTCTCTGAAGAGAAAGTCACCCAAATGATTGACTTTGAGGCATCTCTGTTCAACAGTATCTAGCATTTGGCTTCCGCAAATAAGAGAAAGAGCTTAGGACTGCTCTTGGACCCAAAGGAAACTCTGTTAGCAAAAGTAGAAAGATTTTTTCATTTGAGTCAGTGAACATGCCATAGGTTGGAAAGAAAGAAGAGTTAGTATTTTGAACTGATGCACCCAGCAGGTGAGTATGCAGGGAGGAACACGGTGGTAAAAACACTATGAATTCTTTCATATGGGCTCCCATACCATATTTATTTTAGTATAGTGCAGCACATTGCAAGCCTGCTACTTCCCACCCCTTCTCCTCCCTCACCCTTAAACAAGGCACATAGTATCATTCCCTGGCTAGAGAAATAGAAAAATAAACTAAAATGTACATACACTGGTTACCCTAGGCAGATGCCTTATATTCCTAGTGAGAAACAAGGCTGTGATTATAATTCTTTGTGTGCCCTTTATTACCTAAAAACTTTAAGAGGGCCAGTAAGTCACATCTAGGGTATAACAAATTGTAAGTAATAATAAAAAATATGACTAGCATATATAGTATGAATAGAAAAGGATAAACAACATAATTGTCATTTGTAGTGTAAATAGACTAATGGATTTATTTTTAAATAGATAGAACAGCACACCTTTAATTCCAAAGACAATAGTCACCCAAAGAACATCCAAAATTGTTATGCACGCAAAAGAGAATTAGAATCACACACCATTGATATGTAAATAAAATATAACTTTTATTAAGCATATAAAAATATATCACAAATATAAAATTAATATTAACATGATTCACTGTAAGTCTCCCGTAATGCACAAGATACTCCCAAATTACTCATGTAGTGCAAACAAAATGTAGAATCTATATGTATAAATCTAAATATAACTCATGGTGAGCCTGTGTACCCTATGATAAAGGCACATTAATATTTATAAAGACCACCCTTGAATTAAATGTGTATATTAAGTACCATTACACAAGCATAATAATATAAAACACTATATGTTAAGCAGTAATCAGAGTGGTCATAATATAACTTTGTTGAAAAGTAGGAAGTAGAAAGCCAGTAGGAGATTGAAAATTTGTACCGCTGTGGCCCTGTTTAATTAGGCATAGTGGATTTAGGCAAATAAGGCCCACTATTTACCCATTAGTCTACCTATGAGCACATAAGCTACACTCACTATCTGGGACTAGTCACACCACTGACCCACTTACCTACTCTGCAACAAATACATGGGCAGGCAAGCACTATCTGAAGAGATACAGGTACTCGTGTGCAGGCTAGTCACTCATGAGGAAGTGACGTCATTACTGGGAGACACAGGAAACAAATCCGACTCGCACGTTTCGCGTCAGCTTCTACAGGGATCATGAAACTGAAGAGGGCCTTATTACCGAAACAGAATGTGGATATTATTTTGCATATTGATTTGTAAAAATTTTTTTCCAGAGACGTAATTGACTCATCAGTCAACAATCATAGCCTTTTTTTTTAGGATTCAGAACAGCAACAAATCCTAATCTAAATTAAACCATGTTCCCTGTGTTGTATAATTTTTAAAAATAAATTCTGCAAAATCAATCAACCATAAGAGACATGTATAGAAGCAACACATTATTTTCAACAATTGCACATCCACTACCTTGCAAATAAATACATTCCTCTGTTCATCTACACATAAAGAATCAGATATAACTTTAATATTCTTCATCTGGCTTGAATTTATCCTACTTTGCGTATTCTATCTTATCTGTCCTAATCTGTGTCTTATAGAGGCTAAAATTCATTTGATCTGCCTAAATAAGGCTCAGCTCTCAAACACTAGCTGGAAAATGAAAAATTTCAAAGCAATTACTATAATCAGCTAGTCTAAAAGCAGACTCATCTCTAGCCCTTTATTTATTGTTCAGGGAAGCATTTTTTCTACAACCCACAATGCTTCTTGTAATTCACCCGCTCAGATTTGTAATGGAAAAGAGTTTCTGCATCAGTGATCCCTATTGGATACCTCTTTCTTTCTTTCATACTATGCATGTGTAGCACAATGTACACAATATACATTTCCATCCTCCTCCTGTTCTTTGGACACTCATCTCACCAAGAGCTGATATTTTCCTTGATGTCCTATCATTTCTCACATAATCATTTTAATAACATGTAAGGGATTAAAATAGGTTATCATTGCTTTATAAATTTAGCTATGAATAAGGGACATGCGTAATATATTTTATTTTAGGTTTTGTTTTGTTTTTAAAATAGGGGGAATAAATATGGAATTATGTAAAGTTGGACACACATGTTTGCATTGTCTGTTGCTGCATATTTCTGTTACCCTGGGAAGACAATAATACAAAAATATACTAAAAAAAACATTAAACTAATGGTATTGATAAATAATGCAGACACCAATATTATTTCAGATTAATTTCTAACATATAATTATTTTCTCTTTATATACTTCAACAGTTTTAGGATTGAAAAAATATGATCTTACTTTTCATCTTCACTGTAAACAAACTAAAGTATCACTGTAATGCATTTACATGTAAAGCTCATATGTTTGTATGTAGTTTAAAATAAATAAAATATGTTACTCTCATAGGAGATTGAACCATAAAACCATAAAATACCTGGAAGAACAAGCAAAGTTTGACATTGAAGTAAAATGAAGCAGGCCAGAGATTGGTAGAATTCTGTAAATATAATTATCTGGGTATAATAAACACCCTCTTCCACTGCTTCACAGATGACTCCACACATGGACATCTCCAGATGGACAATACAGTAATCAGACTGACTATATACTTTGTAGACAAAGAGGGAGGGTCTCTATACAGTTTTGCATCTAGTCAGTGAATTACTTCTTGAAAGCAACAGGTGTTTGTGTGCAGTAAATAGTCTCCAGGTGAATGGCGTTGTGGTTTTGCTTGTGTTGTTTCTAACTGTTTGTGATTAGTGTGGTATGTTTGCTTGCATCTGGCCAGTGAAATACTTGCTGGAATTGAAAGGGTCTTTGCGCTAGTGTTCACCAATCAATCTTCAGGTCAGTGTTGGGGTTTTGCTTGTTTATATTATATCTGTATGTGGTTAGTGTGGTGTGATTGCTTGTGTCAGTGAATTACGTGCTGGAAGCAAAAGCACGGTTACTTTAGTGTGCAGTAATTAGTCAGGAGGTGAGTGGGGTGTAATTTTGCTTGTGTAGTTTGCATCTATATATCTAATGTGGTGTGTTTGCTTGCATCTGGTCAATGAATTACAGTATGTGCTTGTAAATTATGTGAAGTAAAAGGGTGTTTACTCTAGCCTTGCTGTAAGTGTGCAGTAATCAGTCTGTAGGTTAGCAGTCAGAATCTAATTTAAACAGGTGAAGGAGCAAACTTGGGAGTTTGTGAACAGTTCTAGTGTAAGTGCAGATAAATGTGAAGATAAAGGTACTGTATAGAAAAACTCTCTTTATACAAATATATTTATTCATTTGGGTTTTTGATTCAGAAAATAGCAATGCCATATAGAGCCGTTCCCCATAACAGCAGGAGAACAGTTCCACCCCCCACCAGGGTTTGGTGGTATGGACCTCTATTATTAGAAAGATAGACATGGTGATTGTCACCCAGATCCAAGCAATCAAACAATTTGCTGTCTCCCGGGTGCTTGGGTTTCAGGTGCTGCAGTTTTGAAGTATTTGCCACTGTATTTGAGTTACTTAGCAATACACTGTCTATCCTTATAATAATGAATCAGGTAGATAAATTATTGCGAGGGACTGGAAATTAACAAGTGGCCTTGTTACACATGGGGCCTCATTAAATTGTGGAAATGGTAGTGACTACAGCCTGTAATGTAGCCTGCAAAAGCTATTAAATTGGCCTCTTCCAGCTATCCGCAATCAATTTACAAGCTACAGGTTGAAAATTCCATACGGGTTGTCAAAATTAGATTTCTAAAAAACAATTGATTGTGGTTTAAACGGCATGTTTTACTGATGTCATGATGACGGTCTCATTTACTAGTGGCTGTGTCTAAATTGTAATTTACAAACTTGCTTAATTGATCATGATCATGCCCTGAAATGCTACATATGGAAGCATTGTTTACGGTTTGGGTTTTCAGCCATGTAGTTGCTGGCTTTTTCAATTTTATCGCTCTGTAACTGTTGCAAATTTCAAGTACGCAGAATTATGGGCTGTATGAAGGCAACTAAGGGCTTGGAATTTAATGAGCCCCATGGTACCAATGACAAAGTGAGTAGACGATGGAGTGTCCTAAAGAATGATTTTATAGAACTGGGAAATAATCTTAGAGCAGGGAGCTCCAAGGATACTACCAGTGCCAGGTGTTAGCCCAGGAAGACAGAAAGAGGTTTGGAGAGGTTAATGCATTCCTATAAAAGTGGTGCACTAAGGAGAGTTTTGGGAGTTTAGAGCACTGGGCTGACTTCTCACTTGGATCACTTTAATGAAGAGGGGGCTTGTGTGCTGTTAAACTGTTAACACCTCCCATGGGGGTACTTGAAGTATCCCCGCGGCACCTAAAATTAACCCCATCACTCATGGCGGTCTATATAGAGCTTCATGAGCCTCTAATTAACCCATCAGTCACATAAGGGTCTATACAGACCCTTATGGGCCAATAGTTAACCCTCCCAATTACTACTTTAAGTGCCATGAGGGTCCTCCAGGACTCTCATGACACACAGTCGAAGCACTACACTATTAACCCTTTCCTACTCTATCCCATTCTATTAACCCCCTCCAACTAATTAACCCCCTCTACCCTATACTATTAATTCCCCTCTACTGTACCATATTAACCCCTAAACTTCCTACCTAACTCCTACCCTACCCTATTAACCCCTACACCACCTACCATATCCCTTAATAAAATCCCTAGCACCCCACTAATTACACAAAATAAAAAAAGCTACTGGCACAAAATAAAAAAACCTACATTACATATAATTTAAAAAAAAACATTACAAATGTTGGTTTCCACGCATGCTCCGCTCAAAAAATAGAAATGGCACCTTCTGGCACCTTCTGATTGGTTGATGTATCTTCAGCCAATCAGAAAAAGGCAGATGACCTGAATAAGCTATTTGCTTCGGTACATACTATCCCTTATTAACCCTTCTAAAAGCTTACCCACTACAGGAATGCGGCTTAGAGGCCTATAGGTATCACGCCTCTGCTTTGTTTGAGTCATCTGGTAGCGAACCAAGTGGTGAGTGAGTCTTGAAAAATTAGATAAAATAGTTTGGCTATTACAGAACCCATTTCCTTCAGTACCCTGCGCGTATTCCACCAGGACTTGGTACTTTATTAATATTTATGTCTCAACCTGCTCTTTTTGGGCTTGAAAAGGCCAAGAAGACCAATTCAACCAGATCATTGTATAGGTTTCTTTAAACCCAAACACAGGATAGCTTAACCGGAGGTGAGGACAAGTTGCCAATTCTCCAGACCAAGTTGCAGTTGCAGGGCCAAGGTGCAGAGTTTCAGGACAAGTTACCAAGAAGCAAAACAGGTTGCAGAAATTAATTTCTGATTAAAAACAATAATAAACACTTTCCCTCTAAATGGAACACACAATGCATATGTATCCCAAATAGAGAATAAACTTTATTTTTGAGTACACATTGTGCCACTGCCCTTCATAAATATCCTTTTGACACCTTATGCCCTCTTTTGTTCCTGTGTTTTTCTATAGTCCCTCTTCTCTGAAGTATAGTAATGTAAAGTATTTCCAAGTTAAGAAAAATCTGTATGGAATAATAAAATAAATTAATAGAACCAATTACACTAGGGAAATAAGTCATACCTTTGTGAATATAGCTGTCAAGAACTTTTGAGTGTTGAAAATTCATTTTAATCATTTTAATAAAATGCGAAATAGTATAAAGACAGGGAACCGATCATTTTAATGATTAATAAATTGAGTCTAATGAAGGAGACTCAAATTGTGTGCTGCAGTCAACTAGACTTGCTTGCTCAGCAGTGAGATTATGGCTGGATCATAGAATATAATTTTAGAAAAGCTTCAGCTATCAGAAACTTCCTGTATGAATCATCGCTGTATGTCTGCAATCACAGCATGTCAAGTTTACAGTATAAGAAAAACAAGATATTAAAGAAATTTGTCAAGATTTGTATCAAACTGCAAAATATTTGACTATTTTAAGGAGACACGGAACACAACTGTTTTTATAAGCATTTACAATAATATGTGTTATATATTACATAGTTGTTTTTTTTTTTTGGAGGGGGGTTGCATAAAAATATCATGCAAAAACTGGTTTAAACTCCACTGAAACTAACAAGAAATGTAGAGTGCCATCTTTAGTCTGTAGATCTCATTGGCTGGCAGAGGGCAAGTCCCAAAAACAGACATGAATTATTCTGAATAGGTTTTAACGCTCTGATACCTTTACTTGAAAAAAGAAAACACACTATGTCACCCTCTTTTTGATGCATCAAAGATCCCTTTAATATTGATGGTCATATTATAAATCTAAAGCTAAAGTACTTTGTTATTCAGTGATTTTTTTTCTTAAACAGACTAACAATTCATTATATACATCAAGCTTTGAAGAATTAATTTCCCCTCCTCAAGCAAAACAATGCAGATCCAAAAAGGTGTATTGTATTCCTCTAGGGACCAGCATATACATCAACATTTTTCTTTTCTAAATAAAAGCTAGTGTTATGACATATTTCTGACCTAATTAAGATATTGGTCAAACTCATATTTTTCATACATCATTTTTTATTATACAGTAGTGTTTTAGATTATCGTGTTCAAATGTCATTTACCCTGCCGATGTAGAGCCTCATTCAATTGCAAGCCTGCAGATTGTGCTGGACAGGCCACATGTCTGCGGGCTTGAGATTTGCCACAATTACAAAGCAATTCAATTGAACAAGCCCGCAATTTACAGGCCAAAAGCCAAAACCGTAAACCATGCAATCATAAGAAGCATTTAAGAACCTGGTCATGATCAATTAAGCAAGGCCATAACTCCTGATTTGGAAACAGTCAATACATAATGAGACCGTCATCATTACGTCAGTAAAACATGGTGGTTACATGTCAATCAATTAGCGTTTAGTGGTCCGATATGCGATTAGACTTGCAATGCTGCAATGTACAAAATAATAAAAATGAATGAAATGTTTTAGTCCATGTGGGTGGCCTGATATGTATTAATTCATTGATTCCCGAAATGACACATAAAAAAAAAAAAAATTTGATTGCAGATTTACAAGCTTGAGGCTGTTGTGCAATTAATTCTAATGTCTTTCATCGCTTCCCCTGTCTTTTAACGTGCAGTATTGTTTTTTTATTAGCATTTACAGTGCTATGAACAGGGGTTAAAACCCCTTGCGAGTCCTATCTGGTACCCGTAGGATTTCCTTCTACATTTGCCAGTTACGGGTGTGAAAATATTTGCGGCCTTCAGGAATTTTAGCAATTGAATAGCGATTTGCGATTGTAACTCTTGAAAGATCAAAGGCTTAGATAAGGTATAAGTTACGGTTGTAACAACCGAATGGGTTTTTCAGCTTCGCAAAAATACACCAATTGAATAGCAAATTAGTTTACGGGCTACAATATGGGCTCCCATAAACAACAATAGCTCAATTTAATCGAGGCCGATTGTATGTAAAGGATGAAATGATTGCCTCTTAGGAGCCCTGTTAAAAAGGATTTTTTTTAAAACTTAAATTAAGTACCTAAGCAACAAAACAGCAATTACAATAGTTTGGGTTGATATTTTTGTTATTGGTTTTTTTTTGACAGCACTTACCATTTATTTTTTGGTAATGCTAACAATCACTACTAATAAAAGCTCTAATTATGTCATTACAGCATTATGTAAATATGTTATATGTTTTTTTATGAGGGCAGTACTGTAATCAATCATTATAATTCAATCATCTCATAAGTTATCCTCAGGGACTTCCAATGTGTCCCCAAGCGCATTCTCTGGAATGGGAGAGCAGGCCCATCTCCAACATACACAATACATTATATCTCCCTAAAATTAGCAAGAAATTCCATTTGCACTTCTCGTCATGTTCTATACCTTTATAAAAAATAATACCTTTTCAACATCAATTTTACCATTTTGCTTTGGGTAAAATAAAACAGTTTAGAGCGCTGTGAGTCCCTTTTAAGAATTCAGGGGATATATATAATGCACTTGCAGAGAAATAGGGTCACTGTTATAGAGACTTCTGCTGTGGAAAAAAAATACTAAAGTCAACATTTATCTCAACTTAAAATGCATTTTGATGCTCACATGTGAGTCTTTGGCTTGTTATTTAGATGTAATAAGTGTTAAAAAAAATGATCTAAAACTTATCACCTACTTATTCTTATTCAAACATTTTGTAAGCCATTTTGTTTGAATATGGCTTTCAATACTAAAGTACATTGCAGATGTGACTGAGACATGACAATCATTATACTTTGCAAATATATTATTACTTGTTATAGTTTTAACTCCTTAGTTGTAAAGTATCAGCATTTTATGTAGTGCTCTACAATGTATAGTGCTGTAAGAGCTCTATAATATATTTTTTACACTGGTTCAATAGTCACACATTTTACTGTGTGTAATATATGATCAGAGAAATTATGTTTTATTAATAAATAGCCATGCCTTATCTCTGTTTTCCACATGAATGTCCATCACATAAAAAAAGCAAAGTATCTAACTTATAACTTTGCTCATAGTAAAATATTTGGCCACAGAAATTCCAATTTTTTTCCCACACAACTTTGCATGTGCAACTGAACAGATCTGGAGGAATTTCATCCATGGCCACTGCTAGAATAACTTGTGTAGCTACCACCTGTGCAGGCATTGTAATGCACAGGGGCCCCAGTGCAGTATACTTTATAATTATTTTATGTGTTTCCCCTTCACCCCCACCTTGGCCCATACCCCTTGCACACCATCGGCTTTCCCTGGGCCCATACCCCCAGCACCCCTGCCTTCCCAGATTTGTCGACTTCCGCTGGGGCCCCTCTAACTCATTCCCCCACCTCTTCCTATGACGAGAACTGGAGTGCCAGAAAGAGGGAGGAGAGGTAAGAGATAGAGGGAGGGAAGGTGAGAGAGGGAGGTATGGTGAGAGCACGAGGGAAAGTGAGAGAGGCAGGGAAGATAAGATAGAGGGATGAAAAAAAATATATAAATATATAGTAATTTACTAATTTATTAATCTATAAATATATACATTAATAATGAGTATTGCAGTATACTATGACATCTTTTGTATTGGACAAACGTCTAATATATAGTGACAAGCTTTCGAGAGGTCATGGAACTTTCAGTTTGAATATAAACAGTGATGCAGATAGAGTGGAGACAGCATCTGACATCATCATGTAAATACAAATGGGGGAATAAACACAACATAGTAAAGGAAATATATTTACACATACTATATACACATATACATCAATATACATATATGAACAAGCAGAGCACTGTAGTCCATAGTGATATCTCTCCTGTTGGACAAACATCCCATTAAGAGTACTAAGCCTGTTATGGTATAATAAGAAGAATTCACATGAAATTGTGATAATGTTTTAGAAAACCCAAGTCCATATTAAGTCCTGTATTCTTAGTTTTGAAGAATGTGATCGTCTTTATTTCAAATGCTTTTCTCTCTTGGATGTTTTAAACATTTTCTCTGAGCATTTTTACTTTTAAGTTTTGGATGTAGTGATCATTCTGGCTAAAATGGTGTCCCACTGGGCTACAGTAACTGTCTTCATTATATTTTCTTATTAAATGTCTGTGTAAATTCATCCTTAAGTAAATTTTTGGCTGGTTTCTCCAATGTAACAGCCTGTGTCACATAAAGTGCATTGTATTCTATAAGCTACATTGGAGGACGTGCATGTATACGATCCTTTGATGTTATAGGTCTTGTTGTTATATGTGGCTGTGTCATCATTACAAATATGTTGACATAACTTACAGGCACTTTTGTTACAAGGTTTAGTTCCATTTTTTATATTCAGTTGTTCATTGGCCATTTTTTTGATGACAAGTTTTTTGTTTCAGGGTTGGTGGTTGTTTAAATGCAAGGATGGGAGGTTTTGGGAATGTATCTTTGAATTCAGTATCTTCGGTTAGTAATTGTTGTAAATCTTTGATTATTTTACATATTTTCTCTAAAATTGGATGGTTCATGGTCACTAGAGGTATACGTAAAGTAGTTTCTTTGGTTTTGTACTTTTTTGTTCATGGGGTATTTTGTTGGCAGTGGTTATTTTTTGGATAATAATACGCGGTTTGTAACTCTTTTGTTTGTAAGATTCAGACAGTGTTTTTACATTTTGATCACGGTCTCCAGTGTTTGAGCAAATCCGATGGTATCTAATAGCTTGACTATAGATGATGGCTTGTTTGGTGTGGGAGGGATGAAAACTGGAGCTGTGAAGGTATCTATATCTATCTGTTGGTTTCCTATATACAGATGAGTGGAGAGTGCCATTGATGATGGATATACAGCAGTAGTTTCTAGAAAGTTGACCTGTTCTGTAGAGAAATCCATTTTAAGTTATATAGTTGAATGGAAAATGTTGAATGAACTGTGAAAGTCCCTGAGTTTGCTTTTGCCTAGTGTCCATATGATGAACAGATCGTCTATGTAATGTAGTATCTGTATGGTTTGTAAATAGATGCAGATAAGAATGTTTCTTCTAGATTGTCCATAAATAGATTTGCGTATTGTAGAGACATTTTGGTACCCATGGCAGTCCCCATCATCTGTAGGTAGGTATCTTTGTTAGAAGTTAAATAGTTGTGATTAAGGATATATTTTATTAGTTTAACAATAACATCAGGGCCATATTTATTGTTTTGCATGTGTTTTGAAAGAACCTTAAAGAATACCTTAGTGTCATCTTTGTGTGGGATGTTGCTGTAAAGAGACTCTACATCCATGGTGACAAGCAGTGTGTTAGTGAGTTTGTTGAGAAAGTCAGTGGTGTCTGGTTTATAGTTACTGGTATTACTAACTAATAGGTTAAGGATATTTTCAACAAATCCAGATATCTGTTCAGTCAGTGTGTCCATAGCTGTAACAATTGGTCTCCCTGGGTTGCCTGGTTTATGGATTTTTGGCAGTAGGTAGAAAGTCCCAGTTGTAGGATTGGCTGGAAGAGTTGTTCTAATTCTTGATTTATATATTTAGGGAATGTTTTGATGAGCTTCTTATGTTGAAAAGCATATTTTTATGTAGGGTCCTCGTTCAGTTTCTTGTAGTAGGTGTTGTCTGACAGTTGTCTGTTGGGTTAATTTATGTATTCCTGAGTATTCATGATAACAGCTGCACCTCCTTTGTCTGCCGGTTTAATAGTGATGTTGGGGTTGTTTTTATATATATATATATATATATATATATATATATAAATATATATATATATATATATATATATATATGTGTGTGTGTGTGTGAACATACATATACATATGTTGGCACAGGGCCCTTTGGGCTCTCTATTCACTAGCTCTGCCACTAGGTTGAATAATCTCTTGATGATCAAAAGGGGCTTCAACCACCTTGATTTTCATCTACTGCTGGGGAGAGCCCAAACTAGGGTTGCCTCCTATAATCATCTGGATGTGTGTCTGTGGGAGGTTGACTGGTTAGGTAGTGTAACTTCTGGGGACACCGTGTCTGGGTGAGAGATTGAGGTCTGAGCATAACTTATGGTGGAAGAGCTTTAGTTTAACTGGGGCAGGCTCTCCGCTAGTGGAAGGTAGTGGGGTTGGTAAAGTGGGTTCAGAATACCTCCTGAGCGGGTAGGGAACAGTGGCAAAGTCCTGTGACTATGCGGTTGGGTCTACCTGATACCTAGTTGACATCCTCTCGGATAGAGATATCTCTATTGAGTCGGCTAAGGGAATACTTTTATTAGTTCAATGGCAGAATTACAACCCAGAAATGGTTCCTAAAATGGAAAATTGGACGAGAGCTCCCTAGGCTCAAATGACCTGGTGAAAAAAGATCTTAGTGGCAAAACAAAAGAAAATATGCATAATAAAAATACTACATTGGTAGAAGTAAATTTGTGTGAGAAATCATTGCTGGCTTGGGGTGGTATTTATTATGAGAGTTCATCTGTCAATAGCAAGAATTGTTGGCTTTATTCAGTTATTGTTCTTACTCTAGTTAAATAAACATTGTTTCTTATAGTTATGTTCTATAGTCAGTCTCATTATTACATTATTAAGACAGTAAGTTTATATGTGGTTCTTTGTCAATAGAATTTAAATTATAAATGCATTGTAAAAATAAAGATATGATGTGACATTCATTGTGTCTGATGTTTATTTCCAATGAATAGCAACTACAAAACTTATTTCTAAACATTATTTATATTTGCTGAATATTAATATGTGCACAGCACATAGCTTTGAAAATCATATTTATTGAGAGTTTTGGCTACATATTATATACAGTATGTATTGCTTCAGTCATCCAAGAGGGAGTTCTTTCTATAATGGACATTGTGTGATAAAAACTAATAATATATCATTCTGCATGACTCACTTGATCTTGTAAGCTTTGCTGCCCTGTAAGATAAATGCACATTCACAGAGAATGATATATTTCCTTGCTTATAGATAAAAAGTTCTTGAAATCCTTTTTGACATTTTACACAGCAACTTTTGAATATGTTTGCAAAGATATTGAACGAATTGAAAAGGACAACATTTCTAAAATCAATTCATATTTACATGCAGTGGAATTTAAAAAAATGTACACTCTTCAATTTAATGTACCTTCCAATAAATGAACCATAATACAAATGTTATCTCAGATAATACACTCTTTCCAACTGTTCCTTCTATTTTGGCCTCATATTTATGTATGTAAGTTTGCAAGTTTTCACTGTTTACGTTTGATTTTAAGATCAAAAACAGCGCCCTCTACTCCTCTTTTTTCCTTTTGCATTGTGTTTATATTGTTTTGGCCTAAACTTACCCCTGTATAGCACTGCAGAATATGTTAGCGTGTTACAAATAAAGGAAATACTAATAATTATCAATACTGTTTTACAAAGTCAAGTACACTGACAATTCGTGTTCAAGAAACATGAGAAACATAGGGCAATTTGTATAGATCTTAATCTTGTTTACTATGCATTCAAGTGTCCTTATTCCTACTTTAGACAATTTACATTAAATGAGTTACAGTACTGAATTAATATGATTACATTTCAAATAAAGTCAAATTTGAAAGTAATTTGAAAAGATATGTAAAGGTAAAATTTGTATTTAATTGTATTTTTGAAAATTAATTAAAAAAATAGAATACAATGCACATAGTTATGATTACATATTATAGGGACATCTAGATACTGAAGACAGAATGCTTAGGGGGGATGTGGGAGGTAGGTTTGTCCTACAAGTAAGTTATTGCAATAATGCTGATGCTAAAATAAGAATTATTAGTATTGTGGAAGAGAATGCAAGATATTGGTTTGGGTAGCAGTGATGCTAAATATAAGAACCCATGCTCAGATAAAATATGATTGTACCAATACACTGCCATCTAATTTGGCCTTTATTTTAGGGACTCAGTAATTATTATTATTATTGTTTCTAATAAAGAGTCCACTTGCTTAAAGAACCACTGTGATGTATTTACACATAAAGCTCTTATGCGTGTTCAGTTGGGCATAGACTATTAAAAACTGTTCCTTTCGTAAAAATAAATTAATATTTTGTCTAACTTTTGAAATTGTACTCAAGTAGAGCTGCTAGTCACTTCCTACCAGTGTCTATCAACAAGTGTGGCCAGCTCTGCCAGGAAGCTGGACTAAGTATAAAAAGAAAGACTCTGTTTCAGACTGAGCATGCTCAGTAAAAAGGGTTTGTACATGATCACTCATGAACTATCATTGTGTGGAGCCAATGGAACAGCTGTAAGCTGGTACCTCTGTGTAGGCAATGCTGGTGGACCAAATGATGTCACCGAGAGTGGCACCATGACATTAAAGCCCAGCCTGCTTCCAACCCCAAGGAGTAGAAAAGCAGCTCTGCTTCAGGAAAAAAAGTAACATTTATGTAATTTAAACTGTATACTTCTTTAAAAGGCTATGGCTAACTGAACAAACATATGGGCCTAATTCAATTGCGATTTGGTCAATTGAATAAGGCTCTATATACGCACAGAGCATATTTTTTTACAGAAGTTTTTAGTTATTAAAGACCTTGCTTTTGGATAGAAGTTCACTAGTTCTGACCAAACAAGATTTTAAATATGAATCTAAATCACTGTCAGTTTGCTTCATTTCTTAGAGTTCTTTGAGCAATAAAAGTAAAGTACAAAAATGTGTGGTCTAGCACTACTGCACCTTGAAATGTCCAAGCCATCCTTTGAAACGTAGGTGTTACATTTTGAAACCCAAGCCCTGAAGAAGTCATATGAGATGAAACACATAGGCCCTGGTAGTGGAGCTAGTGGGATAATTGTTGTAACTGCCCACAAAAGGTCAAGCATCATCAAGGAGACGAAGGAGCTGGCACTTCTTTCCCAGTTATAGACTATAGGACCTTTTTGTTTACACACTCAAAAATGTGCATATAAGTGCACTACTAAATGTGAGTTGAGTGTGCATTAGAGATGTCGCGAATAGTTCGCCTGCGGACTGTTCCCGGCGAACATAGCATGTTTGCGTTCGCAGGAAACAGCGAACATATACGAGATTCGACCCGCCCCCTATACTTTATCATTGAGCAAACTTTGACCCTGTAACTCACAGTCTGCAGACACATTCCAGCCAATCAGCAGCATACACTCCCTTCCAGAGCCTTCTACCTCATTGACAGCAGCCATTTTGGAATCATAACTAACTTGCAGTCTTACTGAGAGGAGACTGAGTGTAGGTGCTGCTGATTGAATAGGGAAATCAATAGCTAGGTAAGTTTATTCAGTGTCCAGTGCATTGCTGAAGGACTCATCAGATCTCTGCTGTAAACACAGCACCCCAAAAAGCCCTTTTTAGGGCTATAACATCATTTTTTTGTTTGTTTTTTTCTGTCTAATCTAACTTCATTTGCTTGTCTCCCTGCTAGCCCCTGCTAGCAAGTGTGTGTGACACTGTGTGTGCACAGTGCAACCAATACAATCTTGTTTACTAGTTGTCTACTTTTAAAAAAACAAAACTTTTATTTTGTTAAATCTTAGTTCATTTGCCTGACCGCCAATCTAAGTTCATTTGCCTGACCGTTAGCCAGTGTGTGTGTCCTGCTTGCAAGTACTGTGCCAGAGAGCATGTTGTGTGCATGCTTGAGCTCCAAACAAAAGGCTTTTTAGGGTCTTAGTCCCTCAAATACAAGTTTTATTTTAACACCTTTCTGTTTATAAGCACTTTGTGCACGGTGTTGTTAATTTTTGGGAGTTTTTGTGGTATTTTTCTTAGTTTAATTTAAGTTTTAGTTTTCTGGGAGCCAGGCTCAGCCCTCTATCCCAGGAGAGTGAGCTGTCTCCTGGATACTTTGCCACACCCCTCCCTTAGCACTACACCTTCACTCCTGGAGCTTTGTTACTTTGACTTTTTTTCTTTTAAAAAGTTTATTAGGTTTTGTTGAAGTTTTGTTTGTTTGGTGTTGGGTTTTATGTTTTGGGGGAGAGAAGACAAGTAACATCTTTGTAGTCAGTGGGGGGGAAAACAATTAGAATTTTTGTTGAAAAGGCTTTTTTTTTTTTTTTTAACATCTGACACAGAGACACAGAGGGGTTAAAAAGCCTCTGTGTTCTCTGTGTTGTTGCAATTAGACACCTTGCAACAGGCCATTAACCCTTCCACTGCCAAGCATCACCTCTCTCTCTCCCTTAGTTTTGTCTCCCTTAGTTTTGTCTTTTTGTTTCTTTTTCCCACTTTTATATTTAAAAAAAAAAAGCAAACAGTAAAAAATCATAAAACACAAAATAAAAATAAATAAAACAAATAAACTAAAAAAAAAAGGGTCTAAACATGAGGGATAAGACCACTAAGAAGCCTCAGGGGTCAAAAGGGGGAATATTGGCCCCTGAAAATCCTAGCTGCAGCACTGCACAGCATAGGCCCCAGGCAGATAAGGCAGCCCCAGCTCCTGGTGGTTCTGCCAGCAGACCTACCCCTGTGGCTAATACCTGGTCATAGGTGGTTTCTGCTGGCCCCAGTAATACCACCGCTGGGGCTGAGGGGCAGATCACTAGGAAGCATGGGGTTAAATGTCAGATGTCTGGGGTCTACAGCATTGATATCTATCTGCGTGCTGCAGCTAACGTCATCAGCCCCTCTGTTATAGTAGCAGCCAGCAAAATGTACGGGAAAGCAGTTTTCTTTACCCGTACGCTGGCTGCTGCTCACATTCTTGTACAGAGAGGCATCACAGTGGGGGGATTATATGTCCCAATAGAACCCCTGGAAGGGTTGGGCACAAAAGTAACACTCTCTAATGTGCCCCCCTTCCTACCAGACTCCCTCCTGCGCCCCCACCTGCTAACACTAGGGGAAGTAAAAACACCATTTATTAAAATTCCCCTGGGGTGCAGAGAGAGAGCACTTCGTCATGTGCTCTCTTTCAAGAGGCAGGTACAAATGTGCCTGCCTCAGGGCGCAGAAAACATAGAGGGGTCTTTTGGGGTTCCATTTGAGGGGGTGCTGTACAGGATTTTTTACAGCACTACGGAGGTGCAGTGCTATCATTGCAAGGGGTTGGGGCATACACGTAGGAATTGTCCTAATGTAAAGCATCATGCCCCAGCCCCAGCAAATGGCACCTCCATCAGTACGGCACCCATCCCCGCTGAGCCCATAACAGCGGGGACCTCAAGGGTCATAGCCCCCCCACAGAGCTCAGGCAAGGAGGCCGTTCCTCAAGCCACCACCACGGCCTCCAAACCCCCTTCTTCCCCAAAAAAGCCATCTGTGTCTGTGGTCTCCAGCAAGACTGCAGACACGGGGAAAAAGGGGAAGAATGTCACCGGTCCTCCCAGTGTCACAGCTGCATCTCCCAAGTCCCAATCTGCCCCCATCATAATTACATCAGTTAGTGTGGGGGCACAGTGTAAGCAGAGGGATAATAAGCCCTCTGCAGGGGAGGCAGCTAGTGGCAGCTCCTCTTCCAGGAGTGACGTCCCCAGGAAGAGGAAGCATAAAACCAACAGGGAGGTTGCTGATAAGTGGGAAGTGCTCTATAGTGGAGCACCTCCCTCTAAAAGCAAGAAGAGGAACAAAACATCTCCTCCTCATCCGGTGACATTGTCTGGCCCGGTTATTAAGCTCAGCCAGCCGGTGCCAGACCACACATCTCTCTCTCCAGACCCTATAGGGGTTAATGTGGAAAAGGGTCTGGAGGAAAAGCAGGGGCAAGAGGGTCTCCCAAGTGAGGCAGGGGTAGATAAGAAAGATCAGGTTCTGCCTCTGGCCTTTGAGGGGGGTCCCAACAAAGCCCCTGCTGAATGGGTAGTCAGTGTCCCTGAGGTGCTGAGCTTCAAGGGCACCAGTCAGTCTCCTCCTCCAGTGTCACTCTCTAGTGACGTACCTCGGGCTTTGTTAGAGCCCCAGGCCGAGTCACTACTGGAGGGGGGAATATAGGCATGACCCCCATTCAGGACCCCATGGATTTGTCTGTCAGGGGGGATGTGGCACAAGGGGAAGTGGAAATGGGGGAGGGTGATAAAACAGGTTTTCCTGTTAACATCATGGGAGAGCCTGTCTACCCTCCTCAGCCGTCCACTGACCCTAACATCGGTGCCATCCAAGCTGAGCAAGCAGCGGTGGAACTGGCAGAGGAGGCATATAAAGCCTCCAAGGCTTCCATTAAGGAAGCCATGCCAGCCACTGCTGTCCAGCCAGCTACCCCTGAATGCACTCCTGAAGCTACAGGGGTGCAGCAGCAATCCAAGGGTCCATTATTTACCTTGAAGGGTGCTAAAGGGACTCCTTCTGTATCATCTAAGAGGGGGTCCCTGAGAATAAAGCTGAGGAAACTGACTCCAGCCGGGGAGGATGGAGTAAAAGCCCTCAGCCAAGAGGAGCCCAGGGGTGACCCACTAGAAGGAACATCAGATGGGGTGGGTTATCCCTGTCAAGGAAATAGATCTATTCCTTGAGAGCACCCTTCATGGACAAAAGAAAAGGAAGGTGCGGCTGGCCTTGGAGAGGTGGAAGAATATGTCGTTTATTCTCCACTCTCTCCAGCAATATCTAGTGGTCAGCACTAGGGCCAAGAATTCTGGGACTGCGGAGCATCTCCGCGTCCGGAAATTCTATAAAATGTGCGTGTCCTATCAGCAGTCTCAAGGGTCTGAGGAACGCACAATTCCTGACACGCAGTAATGGCTTTGCACATCAGCACGCTAAATACCAATGGCTGTCAAGACAGTTTCCGCAGGTTCCAGGTACTCTCCTATTTATATCAGGGAGGGTACTCTGTGAGCTTCCTGCAGGAAGCTCACACCACTCCAGAGGCTGAGGCCTCGTGGCAACTGGAATGGAGAGGCAGGGTCTTCTTTAGCCACTTCACATCGGCGTCATGTGGAGTGGTGACCCTGTTCTCAGAGTCTTTTCAGCCAGAGCTGCTGCTTGTGAAAGCTGTTATCCCAGGCCGTCTAATCCACCTCCGGGTCCGAGAGCAGGGTAGCATCATTAACTTAGTTAATATATATGCCCCTGCTGGAGGGCCCGAGAGAGTGAGGTTCCTCGCCAGACTGTCCCAGTTTTTGGAGACGGTTGACGCAGATGAGTGTTTGGTACTCGGGGGTGATTTCAACTGCACCCTCGACGCTCTGGACCGGAATAGTCCAGAGCCGTACCCGCCTTCTGCGTCAGCCCTGCGGGAGATCATCACCCGCTTCTCCCTGGAGGACATCTGGCGAGAGCAGAACCCAGGGGCTTCAGACGGTTTCACCTACGTCAGGGTGAGAGCCGGTCTGGTGTCCCACTCCCGGATCGACAGACTATATATATCTAGTCACTATATGTCACGAGTCGGTTCTTGTGCCATTAGGCTGGCTCCGTTCACAGACCACAACTGTGTGTCTGTGACGGTGGCGCTAACTCCAACAGCGCCACGAGCCGCCTATTGGCACTTCAACAATGCTTTGTTGAAGGACCAGGGGCTCGTGACATTGATCCGGGAGTTTTGGACGGACTGGAGGGGTTGCAAGGGGGACTTTGCCACGTTAAAACTGTGGTGGGACGTGGGCAAAGTTCATTTGCGACTTCTGTGTCAGGAATATACCAAGGGTGCGAGTGGGCAGCGCGAAGCTGAGTTGGAGTCACTCCGGGGGGAGGTTCTCCATCTGGAGCAGAGGCTGGTTACTTGTAGGGACCAATCCCTGCAGAGCGAGTATGTAGAGAGGAAGAGTGTCCTCTGTGACCTGGAACGACACCAGGCCAAGGGGGCATACGTGCGCAGCCGCTTAGGTTTTCTCAAAGATCTAGTCCGCGGCTCGCGCCTCTTCTACTCACTGGAGAAAAAGGGGGGTAACAGTAGGCACTTCACCTGTCTTCTAGATGAAAACGGTGCCCCCCTTACAGATCTGGTGAGTATCCGGGATAGAGCCCGGAACTTTTATAAAGATCTTTACTCTCCGGATCCCATTTCTCCAGACGCCTGCAGGGTGCTATGGGAGGGGCTCCCCACAGTCAGTGAGGGTGTAAGAGAGCGGCTTGATATACCACTATCTTTTCAAGAGCTCTCTGAAGCCCTCCGTGCCATGTCCTGTGAGAAGTCTCCAGGACTGGACGGACTGACTGTAGAGTTTTTCCAATTTTTCTGGGAGACTCTGGGACCTGATTTCCATCTGGTCTTGGGGAAGCCCTGGAGACCGGGGAGATGCCCCTGTCTTGTCGCAGGGCAGTACTTGCCCTGCTGCCCAAAAAGGGGATCTCCGGCTTATTAAGAACTGGCGACCGGTCTCTCTGCTCAGCACGGACTACAAGATTGTAGCTAAAGCCATCTCGCTTAGACTTGGGTCTGTGCTGGCAGAATTGGTTCACCCTGACCAGTCCTATGCGATCCCGGGCCGGACTATCTTTGATAGTATCTTTCTGGTCCGGGATCTATTGCATTATTCTCGCAGGACTGGTCTGTCACTCGCCTTTCTCTCTTTAGATCAAGAGAAGGCGTTTGACAGGGTGGACCATGGTTACCTCATAGCCACTCTGCAAGCGTACGGCTTTGGCCCACAGTTTGTGGGCTTTATAAGAACGCTGTACGCCTCTGCAGAGTGTTTACTTAAAATCAATTGGTCCCTAACAGCACCTTTGGTATTTGGACGAGGGGTGCGTCAAGGATGTCCCTTGTCTGGACAGTTATATGCACTGGCCATCGAGCCTTTCCTCTGCCTACTGAGGAAAAGGCTCACAGGGCTGGTGCTAAAAGATCCAGACATGCGGATTGTCCTTTCAGCTTATGCTGACGATGTGCTCCTCGTGGCCCAGGATCCAGTTGATCTTGAGCTGGCAAAACAGTGCCAGGAGGTATATTCAGCTGCCTCCTCCGCTCAGATCAACTGGTCCAAATGCACAGGCCTTTTAGAGGGTAATTTACAGGTAGACTCTTTGCCTCCCACGTTTCGTGACATCACGTGGGAGGCAGATGTCATTAAATATCTTGGGGTCTACCTGTCCGCTGCGGATGCTTCCGTCCCAGACAACTGGAGGGAGTTAGAGGGCAGTGTCCTCTCTCGTCTGGGACGATGGAGGGGTCTAGCAAAAATGCTTTCCCTTAGGGGGCGGACTCTAGTGATGAATCAGCTAGGTGGCTTCTCAGATCTGGCACCGGCTGATTTGTCTGAGTCCAACCCCTGAGTTTGTCACCAATATCCAGAGGAATTTGTTAGATTTCCTCTGGATGGGAAGGCACTGGGTCTCTGCAGGGGTGGCAAGTCTGCCTTTGGTGGAGGGTGTACAGGGAGTAGTTTGTGTGTGCTCCCAGTTGTCCACCTTCCGCCTTCAGTACCTGCAGAGATACCTATATGCAGATCCCTCTCCGCAGTGGTGCGCACTGGCATCCAGCTTTTATCGCCAGTTGCGCAACCTGGGGTATGACCGGCAATTATTTCTGATCGGGCCCGAGGGGTTTGGGAGAGACCTCTCTGTGTTGCCGGCATACTACCAGGAAACCCTCAAGGCCTGGAGCATGGTCTCCGTGACCAGGCAGGGCGTGCCTTTGGGGGATGAAATATTCATGGAGCCCCTGCTATTTAATCCAGCAGTGGGGGCTCCAATGTTACAGTCCCCCTGTATCATCCGCCACCTTAGTCATGCACGGATGACCCGAGTCGGGATCTCCTGGAATACGGGCGTTCTGATTGGGTGTCACCCCAGGAGCTTGTGCTCCGTTTGGGATATGTGACCCCCAAAGTCTCAGGGCGCTTGCTCCAGGAGATTAGGGATGCCATCTCCCCCGACTCACGCACCTTCCTTCGCGGGGCTTTGCAGGCCGGAGTGCCACATGCACCTTTCAACACCCCTGCTCCGGCTGTTTGCATTGGACACAAGCCCCGTGTTTCCCCTCAGGCTCCTCCTGTCCCCAACCTCTCAAAGTTGAGGGACATACCCTCGGCATGCTTTCGCGGCATGCCGAGGAAGAGCTTATATTCTCTCGTGCTCCATACAGTGCACTTCCTTGCCCTCGTGACCCGTCCCGATACCATCTGGAGGCGGGTCCTACCAGCTGACGAGGGCAATTGAGTTGGAGAGTGCTCCATGGTGCACTGAGCACGGGAGAGTACTTAGCTAAATTCACGGACTCTCCCTCCACTTGTCCATTCTGTGGCAAGGGAGAGTCCGTGTATCATATTTATTTTAGTTGCGCCAGACTGCAGCCCCTCTTGTCACTCTTGAGGGGCCTTCTCCTGCAGTTCTGGCTGCATTTCTCCCCTCACATTTTTATTTTTGGGCGCCCAGTGTCCCGGGGCAATAAGGCCAGGGACCTCCTCGTCAACCTGCTCCTGGCATTAGCCAAATTGGCTATATATAAGTCCAGGAAGCAGTGTTTGATAGGGGGGGTTCCCTTGTCACCTGAGGCCATGTTCCGGGTGCTGGTGCGCTCCCGTGTCCGGGCAGAGTACCACCTGGCCTTGTCCACTGAGGGAATGGATGAGTTTGTCTCCCAGTGGGTATCCCCCCATCCGGTTTCTTTTTCTCTTAACCTCCTAAAATGATTTTTATTTAGTTTACAGATCATGTTTCTCATAATGTCAAAATACACTGTGCCAAGTTCAACCAATCCAATCTAGTGGTGTACCAGCAGTCTACATTTAAAAAAACAATAATTTTATTTTCCTAAATCTAAGTTCATTTGCCTGACTGCCAATCTAAGTTCATTTGCCTGACAGCTAGCAGTGTGTGTGTCAGGCATACAAGTATTGTGCCAAGTTCAACCAATCCAATCACAGTAGCTTGCACGCATAGTACCACTAATCAGAAAAAAAATGACAGGCAGAGGCAGGACACCCCGCAGGGGCCGTCGTGGTGCTGTGATTCCCTTTGGCCCTACAATAATGCCTAGTGTTCAGAGGCCAGTAACCCTGAAATTGAAAAGTTCAGAGGACGTAGTTGATTGGCTAACACAGGACACCCAATCTTCTACAGCTTCCGCTTGGAACATTGACGCACCATCCTCCTCCAGCTTAGCTTCGGGCACCTCTCAAGTTACCACTCGCCCGCCTGCCGCCACTACCAACACTAGTACCACAGCCGATTCAATTGATCAGTCAGAAGAGTTATTTACACATCAGTTTAAAGAAATGAGTGATGCGCAACCATTATTGCCAGAGGATGTAGATAACAGGGATATGACTCAGTCAGGCAGCAGTACACACATGTACGTACGATGTGATGATGTTGATGTACCCACTGCTGCTTCCTTTGTTGAGTTGTCAGATACAAGTGAGGCGGGTGATGATTATGACGATGCGTCCGTGGATGTCACGTCGGTGCCCGCTAGAAGAGAAGAAGAACAGGGGGAAAGGTCAGATGGGGAGACAAAGAGGAGGAGGAGACTAGTTGGAAGCAGAGGGATGTCATCGCAACGAGCTAGTGGCACAGTCAGACAGCATGCATCAGCACCAGAAGGCCGTCTCCGCAGAGCTCAGCAGTGTGGCATTTTTTGTGTGTGTCTGCCTCTGACAACAGCGATGCCATTTGCAACCTGTGCCAAAATAAACTGAGTCGTGGGAAGTCCAACACCCACCTAGGTACAACTGCTTTGCGAAGGCACATGATGTCACATCACAAACGTCAATGGGATCAACACATGAGTACAAGCAGCACACAGACTCAAAGCCGCCATCCTCCTCCTGGTCCAGCATCTTCATCCACGTCAACCACTGCTGTCCTCCTTGCCCCCTCTCAACCATCCGCCACTTCGTCTCTCGCCTCTTGCTGTTCCTGCTCATCTCCCCACAGTTAGGTGTCTGTCAAGGGCATGTTTGAGCGTAAGTAGCCAATGCCACAAAGTCACCCCCTTGCCCGGTGTCTGATAGCTGGCTTGTCTGAACTCTTAGCCCGCCAGCTTTTACCATACAAGCTGGTGGAGTCTGAGGCGTTCAAAAAAATTTTAGCGATTGGGATACCGCAGTGGAAGGTACCCGGGCAAAATGTATTTGCCCAAAAGGCAATCCCCAACCTGTACTCGATTGTGCAAAAGGAAGAAATGGCATCTCTGGCACACAGTGTTGGGGCAAGGGTCCATCTGACCACTGATACCTGGTCTGCAAAGCATGGTCAGGGCAGGTATATCACCTACACTGCGCATTGGGTAAACCTGCTGACGCCTGCCAAGCATGGAATGCGTGGCTCTGCAGAGGAGTTGGTGACTCCGCCACGACTTGCAAGCAGGCCTGCTACCACCTCTTCTTCTCCTCCAACTCCATCCTCTTCCATAACCTCCTCAGCTGAGTCCTCTTCTGTTGCTGCGTCTTGCTCCACATCAACGGCACCCCCCCAGCTCCCCAGATACTATTCCACATCCCGGATACGGCAGTGTCATGCCGTCTTGGGGTTGACTTGCCTGAAAGCAGAGAGTCACATCGGGCCAGCACTCCTGTCCACCCTGAACGCACAGGGGGATCAATGGCTGACTCCGCACCAACTGGAGATTGGCAAAGTGGTTTGTGACAACGGAAGAAATTTGTTGGCGGCATTGAATTTGGGCAAGTTGACGCATGTGCCGTGCATGGCACATGTGTGTAATCTGATCGTACAACGCTTTGTCCTTAAGTATCCAGGCTTACAGGACGTCCTGAAGCATGCCAGAAAGGTGTGTGGCCATTTCAGGCGTTCCTACACAGCCATGGCGCACTTTTCAGATATCCAGCGGTGAAACAAAATGCCAGTGAGGCGCTTGATTTGTGACAGCCCCACACGTTGGAATTCAACACTCCTAATGTTCGACCGCCTGCTCCAACAAGAAAAAGCCATTAACGAGTATTTGTATGTCCGGTGTGCTAGGACTGCCTCTGCGGAGCTGGGGATTTTTTTGCCACGTTACTGGACGCTCATGCGCAATGCCTGTAGGCTCATGCATCCTTTTGAGGAGGTGACAAACCTTGTCAGTCGCACCGAAGGCACCATCAGCGACATCATACCATTTGTTTTCTTCCTGGAGCGTGCCCTGCGAAGAGTGCTGGATCAGGCCGTAGATGAGCGTGACGAGGAAGAGTTGTGGTCACCATCACCATCACCACAAGAAACAGCCTTATCAGCATTGCTGGACCTGCGGCAACGCTGGAAGAGGATTGTGAGGAAGAGGAGTCAGAGGAGGAATGTGGCTTTGAGGGGGAGGAGGAAGACCAATCACAACAGGCATCCCAGGGTGCTCGTTGTCACCTATCTGGTACCCGTGGTGTTGTACGTGGCTGGGGGGAAGAACATATCTTCAGCGAGATCACTGAGGACGAGGAACGGGACATGGGTAGCTCGGTATCCAACCTTGTGCAAATGGGGTCTTTCATGCTGTCGTGCCTGTCGCAGGACCCTCTTATAAAAAGGCTGAAGGGGAACGACCTGTACTGGGTGTGCACGCTACTTGACAGACAGGTCGCAGACTACCTCGCCTTAACTGCAGATATCGACACTCTGAACCCCTTGACTACTGGGTATGCAGGCTAGACCTGTGGCCTGAGCTATCCCAATTTGCAATTGAACTTCTGGCCTGCCCCGCTTCAAGTGTCCTGTCAGAAAGGACCTTCAGTGCAGCAGGAGGTTTTGTCACCGAGAAGAGAAGTCACCTAGGGCAAAAAAGTCTAGATTGCCTCACCTTTATAAAGATGAATGAGGGATGGATCCCGAAGGGACTGACACTGGGCGATACATTCGACTGAAAAAGGCCTGATGAGATGAGCTGCCTTCGGCTAAAACTGGTCCACACGCTGCTGTATGTTATCTGTGAATGCCGGATGACTTGCGTGACTTATCCGCCACCAACTAGGGTTCAATAAGACGTAATGTTTTATGGCACTTTCTGCCTGGGGAACAAAGGTCAATTTTTCTGGCCGCTGCAACAGCAGCGGCTGCAACAATACCTAATTTTTTAATTTACATTTTTAATTCAGAAGGCATACGGCATGTAATGAAAAAGAAAGCATATTGAACAGTCTAGCATAACACAACAGTTGTGCAAAAATACATATTTACAATGAAGACATTTTGTTAAAATTAGCTGGCTAGGCCTTCTTATTTTTACTTTTTTGGTTAATACATTTTCTTTTTTTTTACTGTGATTGCAATTTTTAAGAGAAACCTAAGACATGGTAAAACAGACAATAGTAAAGAGTATATCAGCAGTTAACACCAAAGTCCTATTATCTATCATCACTCCAGCAGTAGCTTATTATTTACAATATCTAACCTGCTCAATCGCCCTTGGGTTACCCTAGGGCAGGCTTCAGTAGGCGACCTCTCCTTTCCTCGTATGATTTTGCCGCCGTTGCTTCTGAAGGGTCTCCTCCAGGGCTCCCCCACTCCGGTCCTTACCCCCGAGTTGCTTCAACCATTAACAAATGTTTTCTTATATTAGGGGGGCACTAAATGGGGATGTTATCCAGGGATCCCAAATTGTCTGGAACTGGGTGATTCTATCCAAGACTACATGGTTTAATCTCTCGTTGAGCAGTTATAGTTGTTTTTTTTATTAATTCCTGAAAGTTTTAATTTGGAGTTTTCCAACTACTAGCTATGTGTATTTTTTCTTTCAAAAAATATTTTATTAGGTCAGGTAATATATCATATTCAAACAACCATTTCCATGTTACATATATATCCATACATGTTAATACATCACTGAGTTACCTTATCTCTTATCAGTTTACCCCTTTCCATTCCATAATCTTGGAGCTTATACCATATCCAGGGCTAGTATGTTATCTGGATTTGGTTGTACCTGTAGCCTAAAAATATTTTTATTTTTTGACTTTTCAGTTATTAATATAGCTTTAATTCAGTTTGTTTTAAGTTGATTCCCTTTAAGTCTTGAATCCGACTATAATTGGGAAAAAAAATTAATTAGTTTTAACATTTAACATCTTGGGAAAGGGAAAGGTCCACAAACATCCTCCTTTTTTACATAAATATGATGTAAAATATAGCACTTACCTCCATCCTCCGCCCCTCTAAGGATCCACACACACCTTCATCCATCCCGTTCTCTTGAGAATATCCTCTCCCATTTAGGGGAGCCCCTATTCCGGACCTAAATTTCTTTAATTGTCTCCAGATGATATGCTATCCCTTAATTGCAGCCACGGAGACCATATATCTCAAAATGTATCCATGGAGTTGTCTACTAAATGGGTAAGGCGTTCATTTATAAGGATAAAGTTTAATTTATTTTTAACCACCTGAAAGTGTAGGGTATCTGATTTCCATTGTCTGGCTATATGGTTCTTTGTGGCCAACATGATGAACTTTAATAGCCTATTTTGAGCGGGCAAGAGACAGACATGCGGAACATCCAGCATGCAGTTTTCTATATTAGCAGAAATCTAAATCTTAAACATTTTAGAAGCTAGTAAGCATGTTTCTTTCCATAGTCTTATGACTGTCAAACACTCCCACCAGACATGAATAAATGTAGCCTCATTACCACTGTTCCTAAAACATGAGCTGCTCGGTTTTGGATCCCATTTATTTAGCTTAAAAGGAGTAATATATGTCCTGTGTAGGACCTTTATTGAAGTCTCAAGCAGACTATAATTTAAAGATCCCCTACTTAAGCCTCGCCAACTTTTATCCCATGTGCTGTCTGCCAACTCGGTGCCCAAATCCCTCTCCCAGGCTTTGGTATAGTCTGGTTTGTTGGCCCATGAGTTTTCATTAAATAGTTCATACATGAGGCTAATAATATCAGGCTGAAAGGGGGAATCCCTACATTTTTGGAGTAGCCAGGTGTTTCTTTGGGGGGTTCCCCTACCACTTATCGTATATATAAAATGATGTATCCTGCAAAAATTATAGTGTTCAGTTAGGGGTAAATTGTATCTATCTCTCACACACTCAAAGGTCATTATTTTGTCGTCATGCCACCATGGACCAACCCTTAGTAGGTTCTGAGACTTCCACCAACTGAGAGAGCTTTCCGGAAGATGTATCTTAAAGTGGAGATTGGGTACAATAGGGGTAAGATCTGATACCCGAGTGTCCAGTTTTTGTGTCCAGTTCATCTCCGTCCATATTTTTTATGAGTGCTTAATCAACGGGTTTTTCAAGTTTCTCAAAAAAGTATACAGGCCTGGAATCCATATTACTGTATCCCATGTACAGGGAGTGCAAAATTATTAGGCAAGTTGTATTTTTGAGGATTAATTTTATTATTGAACAACAACCATGTTCTCAATGAACCCAAAAAAATCATTAATATCAAAGCTGAATATTTTTGGAAGTAGTTTTTATTTGTTTTTAGTTTTAGCTATTTTAGGGGGATATCTGTGTGTGCAGGTGACTATTACTGTGCATAATTATTAGGCAACTTAACAAAAAACAAATATATACCCATTTCAATTATTTATGTTTACCAGTGAAACCAATATAACATCTCAACATTCACAAATATACATTTCTGACATTCAAAAACAAAACAAAAACAAATCAGTGACCAATATAGCCACCTTTCTTTGCAAGGACACTCAAAAGCCTGCCATCCATGGATTCTGTCAGTGTTTTGATCTGTTCACCATCAACATTGCGTGCAGCAGCAACCACAGCCTCCCAGACACTGTTCAGAGAGGTGTACTGTTTTCCCTCCTTTTAAATCTCACATTTGATGATGGACCACAGGTTCTCAATGGGGTTCAGATCAGGTGAACAAGGAGGCCATGTCATTAGATTTTCTTCTTTTATACCCTTTCTTGCCAGCCACGCTGTGGAGTACTTGGACGCGTGTGATGGAGCATTGTCCTGCATGAAAATCATGTTTTTCTTGAAGGATGCAGACTTCTTCCTGTACCACTGCTTGAAGAAGGTGTCTTCCAGGAACTGGCAGTAGGACTGGGAGTTGAGCTTGACTCCATCCTCAACCCGAAAAGGCCCCACAAGCTCATCTTTGATGATACCAGCCCAAACCAGTACTCCACCTCCACCTTGCTGGCGTCTGAGTCGGACTGGAGCTCTCTGCCCTTTACCAATCCAGCCACGGGCCCATCCATCTGGCCCATCAAGACTCACTCTCATTTCATCAGTCCATAAAACCTTAGAAAAATCAGTCTTGAGATATTTCTTGGCCCAGTCTTGACGTTTCAGCTTGTGTGTCTTGTTCAGTGGTGGTCGTCTTTAAGCCTTTCTTACCTTGGCCATGTCTCTGAGTATTGCACACCTTGTGCTTTTGGGCACTCCAGTGATGTTGCAGCTCTGAAATATGGCCAAACTGGTGGCAAGTGGCATCGTGGCAGCTGCACGCTTGACTTTTCTCAGTTCATGGGCATTTATTTTGCGCCTTGGTTTTTCCACACGCTTCTTGCGACCCTGTTGACTATTTTGAATGAAACGCTTGATTGTTCGATGATCACGCCTCAGAAGCTTTGCAATTTTAAGAGTGCTGCATCCCTCTGCAAGATATCTCACTATTTTTTACTTTTCTGAGCCTGTCAAGTCCTTCTTTTGACCCATTTTGCCAAAGGAAAGGAAGTTGCCTAATAATTATGCACACCTGATATAGGGTGTTGATGTCATTAGACCACACCCCTTCTCATTACAGAGATGCACATCACCTAATATGCTTAATTGGTAGTAGGCTTTCGAGCCTATACAGCTTGGAGTAAGACAACATGCATAAAGAGGATGATGTGGTCAAAATACTCATTTGCCTAATAATTCTGCACTCCCTGTATAAGGTGACATGCTTACATTTTCTATAAATACCCAGAGCGGCTGATGTGTGAGAGAATGTGCCAGAGGAATGAAAGCCAGGTGCGCTGCCTTGTAATACAGTTTGAGATTCGGGCACGATAGGCCCCCTTTCCCTTTTGGTCTATACATATTATTTTTTGAGATCCTCGGGGCTTTATGATTCCAAATAAATCTAAAAATGTGTTTTTTCCCCTTTGAATCTTTATGTGTTGTAAGCGATCTCCCGGTAGTTTTAATCTGGCTAACAGGGATTTGTAGTATGTATCTATCAAATTCAGAAATGTGCCCGCAAACCCAAATTTCTGTAATACTGCTTTTAAATAAGGCCATTCCAACGTATCAAAGGCCTTTTCTATATCTAACGCCAAAAGGCATGTGGGTATTTGATGTAGGGATGACCATGAGATTAAATTTTGTGTCCGTCTGATATTGTCACCCGTTTGACTATGGGGGATAAACCCTGTTGGGTCTTTATGGATTATGGAGGGGAGAAATCGCGAAATCCTGTTTGCCATTAATTTGGCCAAAATTTTTATATCCCCGTTTAGGAGTGATATGGGGCAGTAATTTTTAAGTTCTAATGGGTCTCGTCGTTCTTTCGGGAAACATATCATATTTGCATGGTTTAGTTCTTGTGGCAAGGGAGAGCCTTCTAAAATTTGATTGAAAAGTGTGGCTAAGTGGGGTAATAACAAGTCTATAAAAGTTTGGTAATAGAGATTTGTAAATCCATCCGGGCCCGGGTAGCTATGTGTATTTTGAATGCTAAAGCCATTAATTGGAATAGCTTGTTCTAGGATTGAGATAAGTTTTTTTATGTGTATCTTCAGTAAGCAGGATTCCAATGAAAGAGAAAGAGAGGCCCAAGATTTAGCTGAAGTCTTTTATTAACCTCTAAAGGGTCCCTACCCTCTTTTGGAAAGACTATGAGGTCGGCCTGATTCAATTAAGGGGGCATAGGTTCTCCATTTAGTATAGCGTTAAACAAAGATGTTAGGTGCGGGGGTAAGCATGGGCTCAAATTTCTTATAGTACAGATGAGTAAAACCGTCTGGCCCTGGGGACTTGCCAAATTTAAGATCTTGGATTGTAGATTTAACTTCCTCTTGGTACAGGTATTTTGTGGACTTCTTGCTGGAGTAGGAAGGACTCTATGTCAGATCCGCTACAGCGGGATTGGGATGAATATATGGTCTGATCGAAGTTTTGAAATGTTTCTTGGATAGTATTGGGGCTAAAGGAGGTTTGGCCATCAGGTAGTCTAAAGATACTGTATATTATGACCTCTCTTGGGGGGTAAAGACACTAATAATTCCTCCAATAAAATTATGTTTTTTATGTGGGCAAGGTCTCTGGTTAGCCCCTTGGGTTATCTGTTAAAAAGAGTGGTGCAGAGTCTGTAGGGGCTGTTAGCCTCCTTGTCCCCATGTGGCCATTTAGAATCCCTGCTGCTGCATGTTTCAGCTTTATTAAGGTGTAATTGTACAGCGTTTGACTCAAGTAGCTGCCTGTGCTGTGTCAGTTTGGCTTAATTGCTGGGCCCTTTTCCTGCCAAGATGGCGACCATCAGTCCATGGGCCTCTATGTCCCCTTCACTACCTTTGTCCCCCTTTGTGTGCTTATTTGGGATGGCCCCCCTTTATATCTCCAGCCCGTGGCCTTCTCAGGTCCCCCCCTCAATCTCTGAGTGTTGGTATGCGGGGCTGGGGCGTTGAATCAGGCCTACCTTCTTCTCTGCTCGCTGCAAGATCAACAATACCTAATTTTTCAGGCATGTGTACATGCCTAATTTTTCTGGCCTCTGGTGCTGCACTGTGGCTTTAACAACCAAACCCAAAAAAAAGGCACATAACAGGGATTAAACTGATAGGAGTAGTACTACTTAACACATCACTCATATCTGGTGTAACAGTAGTGTACATTTAAAACAAAAAAAAATGTTTGTACTGTAATAGATTGCATAGCAGTTAGTTGTCTGCAAGCATGTGTGTCAGACCTACAGTGTCTACTCTGCCAACTTCTGTAAGTGCACAGTGCCACTCATATCTGTTGTCACAGTAGCTTGCACGCATAGTACCAATCTGTCAAAACCTGTAATGATGAATGAGGGCTAGAGTAGCCTGGTTTCCTTATCCTCTACAGGTTGAGACCTAATGTTTGGGTGACTCCAGACCAACCCATGAGTACAAGTGTTTTGGATGGATAAAAATAATCCCATTATGTAATATCTGTTCCTGTCCAAATCATCCGTCTGTTGGCCATGTGTGCACACAGAGACAAGAATTTACACAGACCCAAAAGTTCTGGTATAAAACTTCTTGTATTCTTCCCAACGAACGAACCCCCCCAAATACAACATAGGAACTTATATAATATAAGTTGATCAGATATAACAATCATACGACTCATTGTTAGACAGTGAGTGAGTTATTGATTGGTTGACAAGGTAGGAAGGGTCGTTCCATATTTGGTCTCGGATGTTGATGTCATTATGGTCAGTTTATGTGAAGCTTCTGATTGGCTCTGGAAGGTGGCGGGGCTCATATCCTTATTTGGTCACGGATATGAACGTCATCTTAGGACTCTCAGGATACAGTTCAGTAGCCATCTTAGGACTCTCAGAATACAGCTCAGTAGCCATCTTAGGACTATCAGGATAAAGAATAAAGGTAATTAGGGCCTTATCTTATGATATATTGTAAGGAAAGGAATGCAGCATGGACATAATATACATTTTCATGAATTCCGTCCACAACAGTCCCCCCTAAAATGTTATATTATGTTACATACTACACTTATATTCTATTCTTGTAGATATGACAGGTTAGATGTATTATATCTTCCTCTTCTAGAGAGTACAACATAAAATGTCTGTGTAAAGATATAGGTTTTTCTTAGTAAAACGTATTAACTAAGGTATAAAGTCATATAAACAGCATATAAATAGTAACAGTCCCCCCTAGAGACTATGTGTAAACTATCCCTGTGGAGGAGATGTATGAATGTAAGAAAGCCCTAGCACATCTGCACCAATGAACGCCCGTTCTTCTTTGTACGTTAGAGTTGCCATGGCTTGTCCATGACCCCTCTTGCAACTGTCATAGGCGAGTCAGATGCTATCCCTGACCCCTTGTTTCAGGAACATGTGGGACAAGGGGTTTATGTAGAACTTTCATTTCTAGACATAATAGACCGTAACATCTTATGTGACTCCTCACAGTCATCTTCATAAATTTCTTGGTGCACAAAGGTTGGTGTGACTCCAGTAACTGACTTCTTTAAATATGTTCGGACACAGGGGATAATACAACAGGTAACAAATGCAAGAATTATCAGTATTGAAAGAAAGACAATTCCAACCTGTAACAATACCTTCTGCCAGTTATTCATCCACCCAAACCATTTATGACAATAGTCTGTGGTTCCAGAACTCTTCTTCAATTCTTATGCCAAGTTGTTTAGTTCTTTAATGGCTAAAGTAATCTTACCGTTTGGACCCATATTATCAGGTATGTAGGTGCAGCAGTTGCCAGTGTCGGGGAGCATTTTACACTCCCCCCTTTTTAGCAAGGATCATGTCGAGTGCCATTCTATTCTGGAAGGCCATATGTGATGTGGCCTTCAATTGTTTTGCAACTCCTTGCAGAGCATCTCTTGTGTAATCCACAAACCTTTGTTGGTTATAATATATATAATTGATTCAAGCAACATTTTTATTTACACCAATCATTGGTATCAGTGATTCAAATCCTGCTGCTATCTGGTTTCAGGCCTTAAACTCATTAGGCACCCCCCTTGGGACTCCAATAGAGTCTATGTACACATGGGGGTCAAAGCTACCTTGTGGGGAAGACACCTTTCTTTTGTGTCTAGATGTTGTCAGTAGGGTGTGTGGTGAGGTATCAGCTTGGATGGGCACTATGTGCACTGGCATTATGACCTTTGCCATGATACACTCACCATACCAGATACCCTCTAGTCTTGATCTGAGCTTCATGTCCCCACATATCCAATATATGTCTCACAATGTTTGTGTCTGCTCTGTAAACTGTGAAGCCAATACAATATATAATGCAAAACTCTTGCTTAAACCTCTTTAGGTTTCTCCCTTGAGGTGTACTCCTTGTATAGCATGTGTAATTACCTGGGTATATGGTTATACCTTCACCTGGATGTAGATTGTCAGTTATAATGGGATACCTGTTCTCCCATTGTTCACAATCTAGATCTTTTAGTCTGGGTAGTTTTATAAAGACTTAAGAAACACTTTTCTTCCTCCATAGTTACCATAAGTGGAACAGTGCCTAGGTGAGGTCTGGCACTTGCACAAACATAACAATTGGTCTTATTATGTGACTCTACGTTATATTTCATCTATTCCAGCCATAAGTTCAGGTCTGTGAACCCAGTCTCATTTGGTAGGGTTCCTTCGTATGTAAGTTCACTGATATCAGTCGTTTGGGGTAATGCCTGAGTGTGTTGCACTTGCATTAGTCTTCTGATATGAGTGGTGCATTTAGATTTCTGAGCATAAATTTAGCAATCCGTCCTTTTGCTCCTCCTCTAACCCAGCCACCCATTAGGTATGTACCTGCGTCTGTGAGTCTGGGGTTCTTGATAGTCAGAGTAAGTCACATGTTAGCTCCAGTCTTGCCATTTGGCGAGCATTTGCCTGGCTTTATTAGAGTCATACGTTCAAGTAAAGGGCTTCCACTCAAATCTGTTCTATCTGAGGCACTCTATGGTCTGTAGCCCCAAGCTGTCCCTGTGTTCCATCCTACAGCTTCCCAATGACTACAATCTTTTCCCCAAGTTTGGTCTGTAACACGTATGTATATAGATGTGCTGTGAGTGTCTTCATACAAGTTACATTGTTGAGTCACGCTTAGCTGTTGGCAACATACAACATGACAATAATCAAAGGAGAATGTGATCATATGTGTTTTAGATGAATTGTACCAAAATGTAATACCATCTTTCTCCTCACTAATGAATGCAGAAGGTTCTACTTTAGTTAAGAACAGACAGGAAAGGATATGTGTTATGATCATCATAATGTTGTTTGCTATGGGTCTGGTGCTGAAACTTTTTTTTTTTTTTTTTTGCAATGAGATGTGTGGATCCAAGTAGGCCGTCCTTCAAGTTTAACTGACGGTGCAGCAATTAGAAGAACTTGAAAGGGACCATTATATCTGGATTCCAGAGGATTCTTTCTCACAAATCTCTTGACCAGGACCCAATCTCCAGGAAGTAGTTGATGAGTACCAGTGTCTACTTCCGGATCTGGAATAGAAGAAAACACTTGTGCATGTATTTTAGTCAGTGCTTGAGATAAAGCAATCACATAATCAATAAATACATCAGATTTAAATTTCAATTGCTGAGGATAATAACATCCTAATCTAGAAGCAGACCCAAATAGGATCTCGTGAGGGGACAGAGAAAACTTCCCTCCAGGGGTGTACCCCACGCTTAACAGTGCTATAGGGAGACTTTCTGGCCATGAGATTCCAGTTTCTTGTGCTATTTCAGTTACTGGTTTTAACTTCACCATAACTGGTGAAACCCTAAGGTGTCCAACTTGTTACAATTAAAACACTTTCTTGTTCTTGTTGGCTCTGTCTCCTCCTGCTCAGAAGACACCATAATGTGTGTAGTCTCCTTATTACCTTGTGAGAACTCAAGCCTTTTTTGCTACTAATAACAAAGTCTCTAATGGCAACACCTTGTATTCAGGACGAGATGTTAATAAATCTTTCCTGATGGATTCTCTTCAATCCCTCCACAAAGGCTGCTCCCAGCATCTGAGACTCGTGTCTGGAATGATATATTACCACTGACTGTTTTATCCTGTGTAATATCTGACAAATTAATAGTCTGATTTGCTATTTCATCCATAGCTCATGCTATTAATAACTCACAGAATTCTGTATCAGCGTTGCAGACAGGCATGTAGGAGTTAACTACATGAGCAGAAACTAGCAGGGGAGCCACTCACAGAGAATCTAAAAATAACATCCTAAAGTAACGTTGCGTTTACTTTTTCTTTTGTATACTTCTTGTTCCATAGTAAAGCTTAATGAAACATTGAATGTCTCCTATACCTTCCTTTTAATACAGATTAATATTACCAAGGAGTAGTGGATACAGGGCACTGACTCCAGCAGCGGGCATATGGTAGATGTTATTTACCTTTAAGATGAGGTATAGGGGCGTGTCATGTTTTTGTTCCACAAACCACTATTTTGTATCAACCGTAGGTTCCCACCCAGAACCAGCCACCATTCTTCTGCCTGCAACCTCCCTTCTTTTCATTTCCCCTCAATGATACAGACAGACATATTTTCACATAAAAACTAACACACACACAGAGAAGGTGGGAGGAGAAAGGGGAGTGGTCTGCTATGCTTAACTGTGAGGGGGTGGCCAAACCCCTAACCCGTCTTTTAAAACTGCAGACCAATCACCTCCCCCTCCAAAGAGTAAAGTATCGAGTAAAGTTACAAACACGCAGAAACTTCAGACAAAATGTTTCAAAAGAATACACGCATATACATACATATACATATATATATATATATATATATATATACATACATATATATATATATACACATATACATACTCACAAACACACAGAAATATGCAAACTGTTACATGCAATGCATTCAAACAAAATAATCTCCCATTACATTGCAGATCTTATGGAGATTTCTTTCTTGGTTCAAATATCCGAAAAACCAACATACCTGTCTAAGGTGTGTTCATTGACACCTCTGATGATTATTACATTGTTGTGTTTGTTACATAACCAATTCTCAGTCTGCATCATATATATACTGTACGTTTAAAATCCTAAGGTACTGTTTCCTTTGAGATACCTATTCGAGGTGCGGTCTCAAAGTCTAACTCCGTGTATATATCTTAAACTATTTACTTTTTAAATCAATCTCCTCCCAGGGCACACCTACTTTCACACAAACATTTACTGCACGTACTGTAATCAAAATGTAACAACATCATGAAAACATGAACAGAAACACTTACTGTACAAATTCATACGACCTTAAGCATTTAAATAAAAAGAATTCTCTTAACTAAGATACGTCCTTAAAAGAATTCAACCGGGATGGGAGGGGGAGTACATTCTTTTCACAGACTGTGCTTCGACCTTGATTGTCACACACAGCTGCACAGAAATCAGCTTTTAGCTTCAGTGTACAGGGAGAGAAATTCTAAGCTACATTTCTCATTAAAACATGCATCACAACCAGCAATTACAGATCACAGTAATATTTATCAATTTCTGCAAAACATTTCTGACTCTTAAAATATTGCAGTTCCAAATCTCACACCGTCGTGTGCTAAAATTGACGCCTTCAGAGAATTATCGTGTTATTCGGACACAATAAATCCGTCCCTGAAGTCTGCATCCCACATACATGCCCTTACACCTTAATGTGTGTGATAGATATCTCCCGGGTTCATCACGTTACCAAGGCACGAACATAATGACTCCCAAGAGATACTCGGCTATCCAACATGCATAGACCCCCCCTAGGAATTGTCAAATGACACCGATCCCCAGATTACATATATATATGCATGTTTGTACGTACAGCCATTTCAGGGCTATAGTGTTATTCGGACACTACCCAATCCATCCCTGAAGCCTGCTGCACGTACACATGTATGTCCTTGACCACAATATCTAAGAAATCACAATCACTCGACCCACACTCTCAACAGTCATACACAGGTAACAGATATTATTCAGTACAAATATTTCTTCAAGGTAGACCCTGGGCAAGCAATTTATCTGTACTTTTGGTGCCTTCAGTAGCAGCCCAAGACAAAGAGGCAGAACCATAGCAGCATTATTCATATATATGCAAGGTTTTAAAAAACATTAAACCTTACCATATATCTGAGTTGAGTTGATCAGGCTCCTTTATGCCACCATAGACCGTCCCAAAGTCTTCCTTGTCTGCTATCTGTTGGTCACAACCCAGGGCCCCACGTTGGGTGCCAATTGTTTTGGATGGATACAAATAATCCCATTATGTAATATCTGTTCCTGTCCAAATCATCTGTCTGTTGGCCATGTGTGCACACAGAGACAAGAATTTACACAGACCGAAAAGTTCTGGTATAAAACTTCTTGTATTCTTCCCAACGAACGAACCCCCCCAAATACAACATAGGAACTTATATAATATAAGTTGATCAGATATAACAATCATACGACTCATTGTTAGACAGTGAGTGAGTTATTGATTGGTTGACAAAGTAGGAAGGGTCGTTCCATATTTGGTCTCGGATGTTGATGTCATTATGGTCAGTTTATGTGAAGCTTCTGATTGGCTCTGGAAGGTGGCGGGGCTCATATCCTTATTTGGTCACGGATATGAACGTCATCTTAGGACTCTCAGGTTACAGTTCAGTAGCCATCTTAGGACTCTCAGGATACAGTTCAGTAGCAATCTTAGGACTCTCAGAATACAGCTCAGTAGCCATTTTAGGACTCTCAGGATAAAGAATAAAGGTAATTAGTGCCTTATCTTATGATGTATTGTAAGGAAAGGAATGCAGCATGGACATAATATACATTTTAATGAATTTCGTCCACAACACAAGCAGCACACAAACTCAAAGCCGCCATCCTGATCCTGGTCCAGCATCATCAGCCACATCAACCACTGCTGTCCTCCTTGTCCCCTCTCAACCATCCGCCACTGCGTCTCTCGCCTTGAGCAGTTCCTGCTCATCTGCCCATAGTCAGGTGCCTGTAAAGGACGTGTTTGAGCGTAAGAAGCTAATGTCACAAAGTGCCCCAAAATTGAAGTGATACGACCAACAAAGCATCTTTTTCCATCTCCCGGTTCTAAAAATCCAGGCCTTATACACGCCCCCTGATAGGTGACGTAACAAGTATTAAACTGATAAGAGTAGTACTTACAAACACGCCACTCCTATCTGGTGGCACCTTTGATTGCACGTGCCGTGCCCCAAAATTGAAGTGATACGACCAACAAAGCATCTTTTTCCATCTCCCGGTTCTAAAAATCCAGGCCTTATACACACCCCTGATAGGTGCTGTAACAGGTATTAAACTGATAAGAGTAGTACTTACAAACACGCCACTCCTATCTGGTGGCACCTTTGATTGCACGTGCCGTCCCGCAAAATTTAAGTGATACGACCAACAAAGCATCTTTTTCCATCTCCTGGTTCTAAAAATCCAGGCCTTATACACGCCCCCTGATAGGCGACGTAACAAGTCATAAACTGATAAGAGTAGTACTTACAAACACGCCACTCCTATCTGGTGGCACCTTTGATTGCACTGCCGTGCCCCAAAATTGAAGTGATACGACCAACAAAGCATCTTTTTCCATCTCCTGGTTCTAAAAATCCAGGCCTTATACACGCCCCCTGATAGGTTACGTAACAAGTATTAAACTGATAAGAGTAGTACTTAAAAACACGCCACTCCTATCTGGTGGCACCTTTGATTGCACGTGCCGTGCCCCAAAATTGAAGTGATACGACCAACAAAGCATCTTTTTCCATCTCCTGGTTCTAAAAATCCAGGCCTTATACATGCCCCCTGATAGGTGACGTAACAAGTATTAAACTGATAAGAGTACTACTTACAAACACGCCACTCCTATCTGGTGGCACCTTTGATTGCACTGCCGTGCCCCAAAATTGAAGTGATACGACCAGCAAAGCATCTTTTTCCATCTCCTGGTTCTAAAAATCCAGGCCTTATACACGCCCCCTGATAGGTGACGTAACAAGTATTAAACTGATAAGAGTAGTACTTACAAACACGCCACTCCTATCTGGTGGCACCTTTGATTGCACGTGCCGTGCCCCAAAATTGAAGTGATACGACCAACAAAGCATCTTTTTCCATCTCCCGGTTCTAAAAATCCAGGCCTTATACACGCCCCCTGATATGTTCTGTAACAGGTATTAAACTGATAAGAGTAGTACTACTTAACACACCTTATAATAATGCAGAAAGAGGCAACGCAGTGAGAGGAGTCTAAAGAAGAGGAGTCAAAGGAGGAAGGTGGCTTTGAGGAGGTGGAAGACCAAACACAGCAGGCGTCCCAGGGGGCTTGTTGTCACCTTTCGGGAAGCCTTGGTGGCTGGGTGGAGGAAGAGACCTTCAATGACATCAGTGAGGACAAGAAACGGGACATGGCTAGCTTGGTATCCAACCTTGTGCAAATGGGGAGTTTGCTGTTGTGCAAATGAACTGTTTGCGGTTGTTTGTGGTGCGTTAAACGGGGAGTTTGGTCTTTCACTGTGAAGCGGGCCTAACCCTTACACTACCTGATCGATACAACATCATACCTGATGTTTTAAAGCACGTTATTCCAAACAATTTAGGAATGTTAGGTAATTTATGCCCTTTATGGCTTAAAACCAGACTCTGCATCAACTATGTAATTTTCTGTGGGAGTTTTGCCATGGATCCCCCTCCGGCATGCCACAGTGCAGGTGTTTGTCTCGTTGAAACAACTTTCCCATCACTATTGTGGCCAGAAAGAGTCCCTGTGGGTTTTAAAATTCGCCTGCCCATTGAAGTCTATTGCGGTTCGCCGGGTTCGCCGGTTTGCGAACATTTGCAGCGGTTTGCGTTCGCGGTTCGCGAACCAAAAATTTTTATGTTCGCAACATCACTAGTGTGCATTTTTTTTTTATATAAAACATGTTTTTAATAATACTACACAGATTTATGTGTGTAATTTGTACTGCATATTTCATGATCAACCATTTTGTGAAAGAGATTGATCGATAACAGAAGGCAAAAGAAAAGAAACTTAAGGATAGACTAAACCTTTTATATTTATTTATTTAATTATTATTATTTTGTATTTGTGTGCTATTGATCAAAATTTGGGAAAGTATTTTTTTTCTGTCTTTAATTATAATAGCTTGTGTTAGAGCTCAATTAAATGGCTTCTGCAGGAACTCTTCTTATTTGTAGCTACAGGAGCTCTTACATGAGAATTTATGCAGCATTTACATGGACCCCAGGCAATTTTTCATAGGATCTTACTGATACCTAGCCAGGTGGTTTGTCATGTAAAGGAAATAGCTTGCGTGTGTTTGCAAGGGTCCTTACGTGTTACAAAGTTACAAGTTAGAGGCAATCAACCGACATAGCAATGCCTGTAAAATTAAAGAACATTGGTTAAGATTGCAACAGAGATATGTGTTTCCCACGCAAACGTTGACAACACATTGCACGTTCCTATTATTGCACACATCAATATATATATTAACTTCATACTCATTACCTAATTACATGTTATTAAATGAATTATGACTTCACATTAGTTGGGTGTCAGTGTTCTTTTGTGTTAGCAGTATTTGTAACTAACATTGTGATTTATTTCATTGGTCTTCTTTTGGGATTTAGGCTGTTAGGCTTCATTTTTTTATTTTTTTTAGGAAGCTTACATAAAGTGTATCATGCAGGGTACAGTGTGAGACCTCTAAAGGAAATTATGGTTGCTGGGGTCACAGCTGAAATTGCCCATAATGAGACAGGCAGAGAGAACAAAAAACAGACAGCAACTGCCAGATTGTGATACTAATGTTTCAGTCTTTATTTCTTCCTGATTGGCCAAAACAAATTTTCAAATTGTATACCAGTTTAGCCTAAGTTTGGAGGGTGTTAACCCTAAGTTTCAACTGACAGAAATTAAAAGATGTTTTGCTAACTTCATGGTAAGTGTTTAAATGCTTATTTGGGAGTTTTTTCATAGTTTTTTTCCATACTACTGATTGTCCTCTATCAGATGCACTCATAATCCAGCTCACTTATATATACCTTTAAGATTGTCAGTAAGCTATTACGGGAGCCATATATTAGCACCTTAGGCAAAAAGCAGGGGGGGGGGGGCACAAGGTAGAAAAATCTCCCCAGATAAGATATAAATTCCACTGTCTCCCTTGTACCTCTCCCACTCTCTTCCTGATACCTCCCTCACCTGTAACTGTAACTGTAAATACTTATAGAGGGTCTTGCAAGATCATGCAAGATAATCTTGAGTGATCGCTTGAGACCCAACTATCAGAATGATCCAGCTGACATGACCAGAGGGAGAAGGTGAGGGGGAAGTGCTGGGTAGGGGGTGGGAGAGGTACAAGAGAGGGAGTAGGGGAGGTGCTTGAGATGAAGTAGGGGGGTACTGGGGAGGGAATGGGGGAGGTGCTGGCGAGGGAGTAGGGAAGTATAGAGTGTATGTATGTATGTGTAAATATATATATATATATATATATATATATATGTGTGTATATATATATATATATATATATATATATATACATATATATATATATACACATATACTGTATATACACATATATATGCCTACCAAAATATTCACCCCCCTTGACTTTTTACCTATTTTGATACATTACAGCCTTAAGTTCTATGTTTTGTTAATCTGGATTTTATGTAATGGATCAGAACACAATAGTCTAAGTTGGTAAAGTGAAATGATAAAAATATATACATGAAACTATTTATTTAGAAATAGAAAAAAGAAAGTTGGCATGTGCGTATGTATTCACCCACTTTGTTATGAAGTCCATAAAAAAGCTCTGGTGCAACAGAAGTCACATAATTAGTGAAATGATGTCCACCTGTGTGCAATCTAAGTGTCACATGATCTGTCATTACATATACACACCTTTTTTGAAAGGCCCCAGAGGCTGCAACACCTAAGCAAGAGGCACCACTAACCAAACACTACCATGAAGACCAAGGAACTCTCCAAATAAGTAAGGGACAATATTGTTGAGAAGTACAAGTCAGGGTTAGATTATAAAAAAAATATCCAAATCTTTGATGATCCCCAGGAGCACCATCAAATCTATCATAACCAAATGGAAAGAACATGGCACAATAGCAGACCCACCAATACTCACGGACCGAGCAAGGAGGGCCTTAATCAGAGAGGCAGCACAGAGACCTAAGGTAGCTCTGGAGTAGCTGCAGAGTTCCATAGCAGAGACTGGAGTATCTGTACATATGACGACAATAGGCCGTACCCTCCATAGAGTTGGGCTTTATGGCAGAGTGGCCAGAAGAAAGCCATTACTTTCAGCAAAAAACAAAATGACACATTTTGAATTTGCAAAAAGGCATTTGGAAGACTCCCAAAATGTATGGAGGAAGGTGGTCTGATGAGACTAAAATTTAACTTTTTGGCCATCGAAGAATACACTATGTCTAGCGCAAAGCCAACACATCACCCAAAGAACACCATCCCCACAGTGAAACATGGTGGTGGCAGCATCATGCTGTGGGGATGTTTTTCAGCAGCTAGGACTGGTAAACTGGTCAGAGTTGAGGGAAAGATGGATGGTGCTAAATACAGGGATATTCTTGAGCAAAACCTGTACCACTCTGTGCGTGATTTGAGGCTAGGACGAAGGTTCACCTAACAGCAGGACAATGACCCCAAACACACTGCTTAAGGGGAAACATGTAAATGTGTTGGAATGGCCTAGTCAAAGCCCAAACCTCAATCCAATAGAAAATCTGTGGTCAGACTTAAAGATTGCTGTTCACAAGCACAAATTATCCAACTTGAAGGAGCTGGAGCAGTTTTGCAAGGAGAAATGGGCAACAATCCCAGTGGTAAGATGTGGCAAGCTCATAGAGACTTATCCAAAGTGACTTGGAGCTGTGATTGACAGAAAAGGTGGCTCTACAAAGTATTGACTTTAGGGGGGTGAATAGTTATGCACATTGACTTTTTCTGTTATTTTGTTCTATTTGTTGTTTGCTTTACAATAAAAAAATAAAAATAAACATCTTCAAAGTTGTGGGCATGTTCTGTAAATTAAATAATGCAAACCCTCAAACAATCCATGTTAATTTCAGGTTGTGAGGCAACAAAACACAAAAAATGCCAAGGGGGTGAATACTTTGGCAAGGCACTGTTTATATACTCTATCCCCCCCCATTTATTTTTCGCCTTTGTGCAGGTGTAATGTAATAGCTATGTGGTTCCTTTCGTGGAAAGTTGAGTTATAAGATTTTTTTAGCAGGTTCATGTAATCAAGCCTTTCATATGTGGTAATACTCTATAAGGTGATAATTATTTAAAAGGTGTTCTTTTAAATGAAACAAATACAGGTTACAGTTAGTTACTGATATGCTGAAGTACTCTAAAACCTTACAGATAATACAACATTCTTGTTCACAGTGTGTGGGGAATGAATGGGTTAAAATTCCATTTAATAAGTTGTCTACATGTAGTTCAAATACAGTTTAATTTCAAGTAAAATAAACTTTAAAAATATAGAAAATATAATTAGATTTGTGACTTGTCTTAGTCGTATATCAAAAGCATTACATTGTTTGACAAGTTGTCAGTGTTTCAATGCAATTTTCATTTAAAAAAAGCTTTTAAGACACGTGTAGGCCTCAGCAGAAATACAATTTAATAAACAATATAAACTGCAAACCTCCTTACCAAAATCCCAAAAAAACAAAAAAAAATGTAAATATGCTGACCGTAACAACTGATATAATACTTCTATATTTTGTTAATACATATGAAATTGTAACTATGGTATACTGCAGTTTATTCATCTTATAATTTATGCTGATGAATTAAAGGGTCACTGAAATTGATACAGAATTTATGATGTTCTTGTCATCAGGTCATTAAAGTGTGTTACCTTAGATCAAGAACCTTTGAAACAGACCATGGGTATTTTATATGTCGACTACTTGATTATATTCTAGCAATAAGTGTATTTACTGTACATGTTAAGCTGTTGACTATGGAGCTCAGGGCCCCTATTTCAAGTCGCCATAAAGCCTATATATCGTATGGTATTTCAAGATCAGAAACATGGCATCTATTGCATGGCTCCAGTAAGAACTCCTATTGTGGTGTATCACCAAATTAATATATATAAATATTACACAAGGTTCGTCTACATTAAAAGGCATTTATTAAAAGGCAACAACACAATACTATAAATGTATTACAAACACACAGCCCAGACCCACGGAGCAAAAACCCTTTTTAAATCTATCTACCTATATAGTAATTCCCTTCCCCAAATGCTTGATCTTACCCACGGTTAGACCATCGCCATCAGTACACCATCAACCATCACCAACACCATCCAGGAAGAAAACAGGAAGCAGCACCAGTTTCCTGCCTGGATATATCCTTAGTTGAGATGATGTAATTTACATCACATCCTGTCCATGCATGACTTCCTTTAGCAATTGTGGGAGTAAAGTAAAGATTCTCAGCCCTCCTACAAAGGCCTGTTTAAGGAAGTCCTGAATTACCATTCAAGGAAGACAAGTTACCACATTCTTTCACTTTTTCTTCTTCTATGTTGCTCAGTTTTCTAGTTATCCCTCTAGTACAGGAGAACCTAGTGGTAGCAAAAACCTGATATACAGGAGAAATTCAACCCACCGTCCCTCCGGAATAGTTCCCTCAGCGACATAAGTTCTCCTGTACTTTCCTATGGCTGTCAATCCACATATTACACAAAAACAGAATTTATAGAATTTAGGTGAGAGTGTGTGATAAATGTTTATGTATGTGCAATGTAAAACTTTATTGAAGAATGTATGAGAGAGAGAAAGAAGAGGAAAAAGACACATTATTATATATCCTCCTTGCAAGTTTCTTCCTCATTTGTTTCATTGCCACACAAAAGTATATTATTATAATTGTCGTTAATACTTGAATGAACATGAGTACCAGCGACAGTGTTCGTAGGACTGGATGTGTCTCTGACTCATGAAGTTCCAAGGTAAAAAGCTTCATTGTCAAATTTGTCCAATCTGCATTTGCAGTAAAATTGATCATTTCAGTGGTAAGGTTTCTTGATGGAAATACCATGATACAAGACCCTTCTTCCACCAAACATATTTCATCAACTGTCCTATATTCAGAGTGGCCGATAAAGCATGCAATGTCCCCTATGCGGATCACTTCTTGCACCAGGTTTTCTTTTATCAACTGCACCCAGCCATCCTCCTCAGCTCCTTTCTCCCAAACACAACTGCACAGCCATCGGTGTTGAGATTTCCTGCAACAGCTTTCATCCATCTCCAATCCTGTAATAGTGTCCAGTCTTTTTGATGGGAAGTGTTGCTTGTAGATTCCATCACTTAACGTGCCAATGCTATGTATAAAGTTCAGTTGCTCTGCCTGCCCCTCCCAACGGGGAATTGCCAGGATTAGTCCTATTGTCCCAGATTGTAGTCCATGTGGCATCCATTGATCTGGGCCTTCAATATAGCTGTATTTAAGATTGTCCTCAGTGATGTCCACTCCTTTTCTTTTCAATGACGTGATAATCCTTGTTGCATTGATTTGTCTTGCCCACTTGTTTTCCTGGATATCTTTAATAGTTTCCTTTAAATCTGCCAACAGCTTTCCTCCAATCATAGAACAGAAAATGGCAGTTCCCACTATTTCATTCTTAATGCTGTTAGCAATGGAAGCAATATTTTCCTCAACTAGATGCAGGTTGTTGGCAATGGAGTGTATGTCATCAACATTGTCTGTCAGTCTACTCACTATAAGGGGGTCAGCTACTCCACCTGTTTTCATAGCATGTCCCATGCCATCAGTAAGGGAGTTTATCCTGCTGTTCAGTCCAATGATGTCTGCTGAATTCCATACTCCCAATCCAGTTCCGACTCCTCCTAAAAGGGCTGCAAGTGTGTCCCGTTTTTCTCGACTCCCTGCTCCGGTCCACTCAATGATGGTCTCTTGTATACTTTGCTTAAACCACTGCCGCTGTGATTCCGGGCACTTTGGAGGAATAGAAAAATCATTAAAATTTAGAACTATTGGGTAGTAAGTCCACCCAACCCCTTGCACAACTGTTTCATGTGTTGGTACCACCACCAATTCGCCTATTGGCCATGGTACCTTCTTCTGATCTTTACAACGTTGCAGCTCCTTTACAGAGACAAATACTTCATCTATTGTTAGAACACACCCCTTTCCAGTATCAAAATTGCAGAATTCCTCTAGGTCAGGCTGGGCAGCTATAACTGCAGCATCCCATTCTCCACCTTCTTCTAATGTTAAGTTACTCACTACTACTGTAATATTTGTAACCCTCCCTTGTACCTTTGTTGTTATTTTAGTCCTTCCTTTAAAGTTTCATGTATCCATTATCTGTCCATATCTTATAACCCATTCCCAGTTATGTCCCTCTATACTTTTTATTGGAGCTCTAAGAGCTAATCCCCTGGTACTATTATGTGGCAAAATAATGTTTACTTGTAACCCTCCACCCTCTTTTACTTCCAATTCCCTGGGCCAAATAAATCTATCTGCTTGAACATAATGTAACTCCAATCTTTTCAAACTCTTTCCCTTATTTGCGGTATCTTCTGGCCTTATTGCCTGTCTCCCCATTCCTACTGTGATACAGCTTATACTTATCCATCCTGTAACAAGGATCCACCACAATCTTCTGTTGACACGCATCTTCATTCTTATGCGGCCTTGCTCTGTGGGAACACTAGATTCCATCATTAGAAACATATACATAACAAAAACAACAGGGGACATTCTTTTTGCAAGTTTGTTCACGGCCCTGTAATCAATGGTAAGTCTCCATGATGAGGCTGCTTTTTCATCTCCATTCCCTTTTAACACAGCTTTTCTCACAGGCCAACATGGTGAGTTACATGCATACCCATTTCCAGATTTAATTATTCCACGTCTCTCCAGCATTTCTATCATCTCGGTAATTGCCCAAACAGGTATGTCTTGGATTAGCTTCTGCAGCCATTCTGGTTGTCCGTCTAGTTTCAGTTTGTCTTTTTCCAGACTTTTTATCGGAGAGACAATATATGCCATTGGGAGCACAACCCCTTTCGTCAACTCTGTACTTACCTGATTCACCTTTTCTGTCTTCCACAAACAAAAATTGGCAAGATCTACAATGAAATTTCCTTTTTTTAAAGCTTCTATTCCCAATATTTCCTCTGGCCAACCCACTATTGCTTCTACTTGTATTGTTTTTTCTCCAACTGCTACATCAATTGGACCTGCTCTAACCTCCTGTGGATTCCCAGTAACTCCCATAATACTTACTGACGAATCCCCATTTTTGACCCTGTTGGTCATTGTAACTGCTGCTCCTGTATCTACCAACATATTTTTCCCTACCCCTGCGATGACTGTATAAATGGTAGGCCGACCTGCCTCATCCATGGTTAAATTAGCTGAGTGAATGAGATGCTGAGGCGCAGGGGTTGGGATTTGTCATTGTGACTCACTTCTACTCTGTCCCTCTTTTATCATCTTTGCCTCATTTTCCTTCAATTTCCTCTCTGACTCAGCTACCTTGTTTTTAAGTATGTGATTTTCCTCTTCTATCCTATCCTTCTGTCTCCTGAGTTCCCAAAAGCCCATGTTACCGTTTCTCTCTCCTGATTAGCCCTCCAGTTGCTGCCATCCCTATTCCTATAGTCCCTAGGTGGATCTCTCCATCTTTTGTCAAAGTTCTGTTTTGGTCTCCAGTTTTGATCATCCTTCTTGTTCTGGGGTACATCCCACGTCTGGTTTCTCCAATTACCATCTATATCTCTACCAGACTCGACCTTAAATGTTCTTACAGCTGAAACAGAGCAGGCCTGTTCTGTGAAAGGATGCTTGATCCACCACTTATCAGCTCTAGTTAGTACCATTTCCAAGTCTGTTGGTGTTGGATCAAAAAGCCTGATAAATTCTTGACACTCCCGGGGAAGGGCTTCCATTACTTTTGCTATATGTTCTGGTGAGCCCAGCACTAGAGGCTGTTGAGGTTGTCGTAGAGTATACCAAAAAAATTTCTTTCTCTATGCTAAGTAGATAGAAATTAGTTGCAGCAATTCTTCCTGCCTGATCAGACACACTGTTATTAAATCCCAATAGTCTACTAGCCAAAGGACCCATAGCGTATTCTAGCAGTTCTGTCCATTCCTCTAAGTTAAGACCTCCTTTTTTAGCTCTATCTGCTCCCCTCATAAACCAATGTGTAAACGTATTAAAGTTGTTAGTTGGCATACTTCCCCACCATTTCTGGAAATTGTCTTTATCTGCCATAGACATCGGTCGAGTCTGCATAGAAAATCCTGTAGGTGTTTGCCTTGCATTAAATAATTCTGTAACAATAACTGGTGCTTGTGGTATGGTATCTACTTGTGGAACAGAATAACATAAGAAATCTTTTCTATCTTGGTTCATTTTCGGCACTGGTTCTTTATTTTGTGCCACGAACATATCCAGATCTGGATATATTTTGGCAATGTCTCTGACTCCTTTTATCCCTTCTAACTTTGTTTTATTTTTATAGTCCATTATTATGTTTTGAAGTTCTGTTATTTGTACTCCATAAGCATCCCTCTGCTCTTCTATTTCCCTTAACTCCCTTTCTAGTTCCCCCACAATTGTAGTTGTTCTCAAAGCTGCAATTTTTAAACAATCCCTTTTGTCCATTGCTTCCTCCATTTTATTTGTTGTTTCCAAATTATGCTGCCGTAATTCTACAACTAAGTCTATTAGGCCTCCTATTGTGGCTACAACAGCTAGTGTGACCAAACTTTTTCTCTTCTTTGTTCTATACTTTTTGTTATTTACAATTTGTGTTAGAACATCCATTAATCTCTTCTCTTTTCCACTGTCTGGGTTTGCTGGCTCTGGAAGCTCATATGGACCATCATGTTTTTGAATATGTTTCCTAAAGTACTCACGCACTTCTGTGGGAAAGTATTTGGCCCCTTGAAAAGACATTCCTACTCTTTTACTCACCCAAGTAAGAATCCAAATCAATTTGCGACTAAAGTAGTATGCTTCTGAGTAGCCAACAATAGTTGATGACTATTCAGTAGGCCAGGTGTAATATGTAGAAAAATAGATTAGTACCCACAATGCAAATTATACTTACCCTAGTATGGTGAAGGTAATACTTGCTAATTAACTTAAAATATAATAGCAAGGCCTGCAGGGTAGGAGATATACCTGAACTAGGATAGGCAAGACACCCAAAAAGTATAAGGTATGGAAGCCTATAGTGTATTAAAATGCACGCCTGAAATAATATATATATATATATATATATATAAGATTTAAAATGGTTTATTTATTTATTTTTCTCCAGGCCTGTACTATGATAAAGGATTAGAGAAAGAAAAAGAAAGAAGAGAAAAAAAAAAAAAAATTCTTTTTAAAAAAAAACAAAAAAAAACAAAAAACAAAAACAAAACAAAAACAATAGTATTAACAAACTCAGGTATTTGAAACACACAACAAAACTAATTGTGGCCTGATGCCCAAGCTTGTATATTAAAAATGGAGGCTTGAATTAGCATTCAAATACACAAAGAAGCCGCATGGAGTCTATTCAAATGCAGGGCTAGGCCTGTACTCAAAAGCACAACAACTCAGATAAACCCACAAAAACAACCTGTATGATATATATTTGTTTTATGTATCAAAATAAGCTAGTACGAACAAAACTCAACTCAGAAGCTAGTACGATATAGTACGATATAAAGGATTAAAAATAATAATTGAGGCCTGATGCACAAGCTTGTATATTAAAAATGGAGGCTTGAATTAGCTTTCAAATACACAAAGAAGCCGCATGGAGTCTATTCAAATGCAGAGCTAGGCCTGTACTCAAAAGCACAACAACTCAGATAAACCCACAAAAACAACCTGTATGATATATATTTGTTTTATGTATCAAAATAAGCTAGTACGAACAAAACTCAACTCAGAAGCTAGTACGATATATATTAAAAATGGAGGCTTAACCTAGACTCCACACACAATCAGCACTTGATTTCCCATGCAGAGGATAATTAGACAAAGTACTTTTTTTTCTTCCCCCCCCAAAAAAAAAAAATCTGACTATCTATTAATGTGATATTACCTCATAAATAACCTTTGTAGAAGTCTAAAATTCGTGGTCGCCAAATGTGGTGTATCACCAAATTAATATATATAAATATTACACAAGGTTCGTCTACATTAAAAGGTATTTATTAAAAGGCAACAACACAATACTATAAATGTATTACAAACACACAGCCCAGACCCACGGAGCAAAAACCCTTTTTAAATCTATCTACCTATATAGTAATTCCCTTCCCCAAACGCTTGATCTTACCCACGGTTAGACCATCGCCATCAGTACACCATCAACCATCACCAACACCATCCAGGAAGAAAACAGGAAGCAGCACCAGTTTCCTGCCTGGATATATCCTTAGTTGAGATGATGTAATTTACATCACATCCTGTCCATGCATGACTTCCTTTAGCAATTGTGGGAGGGAAGTAAAGATTCTCAGCCCTCCTACAAAGGCCTGTTTAAGGAAGTCCTGAATTACCATTCAAGGAAGACAAGTTACCACACCTATAACTCATTGCTATGAGAGTTCTTATAAGCAAATTTGCAGAGCTGTTCTATGACTCCCGTAGAAAAATATTTCATGTACCAGGCGTTTTGGCTGTAGCTCTAGGTCAAACACATGCTTGCTGTTTTCCTAAACGTATACCCGTAGGAGACTCTGAGTCTGAATCTCAGCAGTCTCCATAGCAATGCTACTCAACATTACCCACTAACTAGCCCTAACATCTTCCGCTATCTATTTATCTACACCAGGGGTGGGGAAGGGCAGGGCCGAGGGCAGTATAAGGCCCCCGGAGTCGTTTGATGTGGCCCTTCTCCTTATCCCATAGCCAATGAGAAAGATAATGAGAAAGTGCTAATGATACAGGTAATGAGATAGGAAGAGCTGATGAGAAAGAGACAGACGATTGCAGTTCCTTAGGGGTGAGTTAATTAAATGTTTGACAAAATGTAGCAGGCACATTTCTAAGTTTATAATTTTGTACGGCCCTCAAATAATTTTTAAATATTCAAATAGCCCTTGGCAGAATTTTTTTTCCTTATATAGTAAAATTAAGGAATGCAGTACGTTTATGATATCTCCTTCTATGACCTGCTAGCTTGGGGGGCTATTAGGCACCCCTCTCCACCTTCCATATTTTTTCATTGACTATGTGTTAATATTGCGTCTAATATCCCGTAACAACAGAGCTCCTTAGAGAACCTCTGTGGCTTCTACAGTGAACCTTTGCCATGGAGGTCCCTTAAACGTTTTTTAGCTAAAGTTAACTCCATACCATGGGGTTCTCAACAGAACTCCATAGTATCATTTACCCTAAACATGGGGTCTTCATGGACCACCAAGGCAATTAACATTTATCCCTATGGGGGTGGAATGTTTACCCTTCTGCAGTAGCAGAGGCAGAGAGTAGGTGTTAAATGTTAAAAGTTCCACTGATATAACAAACCCCCCTCCCCCCCCCCCCCCATTCCATTCTGTTCTGTAAATAAGGAATTGTCCTAAGGCTCCAAGCTAGTAGGAAGTGAGATAGACATCAAGATGGAAAATTCTATAAACATAGACTATTTATTCTACTTTAATCAATTATTACCTTTTCTAATAGGTAATAATTGTCACTTGATAGTCCATCATGAAATAGGGGTCAGTAAATTAGCCTACATCTATATATTGTGTCAGTAGATCATGTTCCAAAGCTTTGCCAGTAAGCAAACACTAATATACTGATATATATATAAAATATATGTATACTTGAGTTCAGTCACTGTCAATGTCACTTCCATTATGCTAACCTCTAAGATCACTGTGCTATAGCAATTGTATTGTGAAGCCTGTTTAGTAATATGACCATGACCATCCAATAAGTATATTTTACAAGAAGTGAACCAAAGTAAGGCACAGACAGAAGAAATCAAAGTACACAGGCATGTATGTCATTCACAGACTATGGCCACTTGGAGCATTAGTGGAACACCAAAAGTATGGGAGAAAAAATACAGTCTATAGAATATCTAGACTTTAGAATTGTTTTAAATATTGTTTAAATATTCACCACCCAGTGTTCAGGCTAATCAAACCACAGTAGTACAAACCATACGTAAAATTTATCTGAAGCATCACACACAGATGGAGGAATACTTTGCCAGAAAACTCCAGAACCACAACAACCAAACTGCATTAATGCAGGTCATGATCAACCTGCAGCAGAGGCAACTGAATACTGCATCACCCTCTGCCTCAATGCCTCCACCTCCAACATCAGCTCTGCCTCCACCAGCATCTCCTATGAGAGCACTACATGGGAGACGGTGTAATAACACAGGACGTGGCTGTGACCAGAAAGAGGAGGAGATAGGGGCTGCATCTCATTTAATCAGTGAAATCAGTGAAAATCTATTGGTAAAAATGTTATCTTAGTCATGGTTGTCTTCAGCATAGATGATCATGGTCTATGTGATGGTAGTAACCATGTTGCTAGCTACCATGACATAGTCCATGATAATCTTATCTGTAGACATATATGGTTATGGTTAACATTTCACCAATTGATGGTCACTGAGAAATTCAGTTAAATAAATTATAAACAGTGGCTATCATATAGCCATGAAATGAATGACATTCCCATTTGCTGAATGATCTCACACACCATAAATAAAAGCATATATCAGTGGCCTACAGTGGCCCTACATGGTATAGACCACACCTTCATTGAGGTACACAAGCCCCGTCACTACCACCACTTAGCAATTCACATTTTCACCTGTCATATTCTTATCAGGCCCTCAGGGCAATGTTGATACTGCACAGTATCACAAATTGGACTTTGCATGTGTATTAACCCTTTTTTATTATATATGATATATAGTATTATATGACATCTCATGATATTATTACTATTTCTAGAGAATTGCACGTCAAAAAATTATGGCAATGAAATTGTAAGGTAGCTAATGCTGTTTGGTGTATAATAATGAAATATATAATACATTAATAAATAAATATACTTTACCTATTTTGAAGCATTGTGTTGAAGAGCTGGCAATCTGTTTTGATGTTGCTGCAGCATAAGGGGTGTGGAGCTGCTGTGTAAGCGTGATGAATGTGTGCAGTGTAATAGTGTGCGCGAGACCAAACCGTTAGCGTAGTTGTGTACTTCTGCATTGTTGTAAAATGGCGGGTAATGTGTGGTATGCGTCTTAGCGGAATATCCGTAGGTGTTTTGCGGTGTTTTGCAAGTTTCTTGTGGTGTTTTGCGTGTTTAGAGTGCTGTAGCCTCGTTTTCGTTTTGTTCGGCGGCCATTTTTTCTCTTGCTTAGAGAATTTTTTAGTGTCTAAACTCTTTTATCTTGAGTTAAATGAAGGTGTAACTTGCTTTTTTGAGGTCCTGGAGGCTCCCTCATGCTGTAGGCAAGCTTTTTATGTATGTGCTGTGTGTATTTATTGTGTTTTTAATTTTTTCATGTTCGCGGATTGCGGCCGATTTTTGCAAGGTCGTAATGAGTGGTAACGTGTCTTGTATGTTGTTTGCGTTGCGGCGTAAAGTTTGCGAGGGTCGCAGTTGCTGGCATGGAGCGCCTTCGGCTACTAACCATTACCGAGTTCTCAGGATAACTTACTGACCATGACCACTAATAATAATCATAATGTCATCTCACAATAAATGCTTAGCTGTGACCAGCGTCAGTGATTAAGGTGTACTATCACCTTCGCACAATGATATTATTCATCAACATTGATATTGTCCATCAATTGGTGAAATATTACACAAAACCCTACGTGTCCACAGAGAAGAGGATCATGGACCATGTGATGGAAGGTAGCTGTCTGAGTACAAAATATTACCATTACATAGGCCAAGATTCTCCTTGGTGGTGGTGGGGGGCAGAGGGAGGCATCCCCCCAGGAGGCATCGGCAATAGCAGTGGTGGTGGTGATGGTGGCGGTGGACTCGGCGGAGGCATGGGGGGACGAGAGAAGCGGCCAACCTGCGGGTGGGCGGGGGCGACCTCCGCAGTGGATGAGGTGGGGCTGGGGACTAGAGCGCTTTGAATGGCTTCTGCAGGTACTTGCTGGGTTGCACTCTGGTCTGTCCCCATAATGTAATGAGCAGCCAGGCTAGGTATGATTCAGTCATTAGGTGGTACCTCCTCCCCCTCCTATTGCACCTGGCTAGGCTGCGCATGACCTCAGCATGATTGGCGGAGTTGGTGGACTGGATCCGCCGGAGACGCTCCATCTCCTGGCGCATGATGGCTAGCATCTCCGCCTGCACACCCTGGCTTGGTGGTGGGGATGGAGGTCCCTGGGTTGTGGCCTGGTGAGGAGGAGGCGGTGGTGGTGGCCCAGTAGGGAAGGTCTGGGACCTGGCTGGAGCCTCGCTCCATGGAGGTGGTGGTGTCATTGCTGGGCCTGGTGGTGGTGGTCAGTCTGTGGCACAGCTTAGGAGAGGAGGAGATGGGGTCTAGCCCCGCTGGTCCCTCCAGTAGGAGGGGCCTGGTGAGATGCTGAGTCTCTGGAGGAGGGGGACAATGGGGTCACATGCCACCGGTGTGGCCGATGGTCCTGCTGATGACCCACATACCAGATGTTATCCTCCTCCTGCGAACCAGGGCCCTCGGCTCCACTCCTTTCCTCCTCCCTCTGCGCCAGTTCCTGCTGGGTGGGGGCTCGTTCGCCACTTCCCTACTCCGATGGAGCCGATGCCCCCGCCTCTGGCTTACCACTGGACCCAGACCTTCTTGATGCTGAAAGAGAGGAAAGAAAGGTATATGTTATTAAAATGATGAATAATACTTTGTTTTGTGTTTATTCCTAACTATCTGACATCTAGGCTTGAACCTGTATGATTCACTTAATTGCAACTATGATTATATATTGTTTGCTAGATGTGATCTATTCTTTGGTTCTTGATCTTGATTGTTCTTGGCTCCTAACGCTATCTTGATTCCAGCGTCGGTCTGTAACTGCTTAGGCTGCAGTGAGCACACCAATACATGTACTCTCTATTGGTTGATTACTTTTTAGTGATGCATCCATCTATCCTTTGTTAATTCCATAGAGCAGACATGTCAGTGTCCATGTTGGTCATCCTGTACATATGTAGTGTGTGTTATGTACGGTGTATGTGGTGTCATGTTGGTGTATGTGATATTCAACTGACACAGAGGCAGGATCCTGCTGGGCCACCAGGCCTGAATCTCCAGCGGCGGGCAACTGCCTCGAAAGGTCCTTGGCCACCCTCTCCCACAGTAACAGTTACTCTGGGGCCACCGCTTTGTGTTGCAGCTTGCTTCTCCTCCTTGGTCATCATCCTCCTCACCTTGGGTCTGATGTCATCAATGCAGTGTTTCACAGACCTCACATCCCTATCCGCTGTACCCACTGCTGTTACTGTGACCTAACTTCCATTCACCCTGCAAAAATATCAGGGCGGCCTTACCTATTGTGGATGAGGATCCTTGGCTCCCTGACCTGTCCTTGAGGCCTGTCCCTCCCCTGAACTACCTCCCCCTGGGATCAGTCCCCTCCCTCTCTGTCTATGGACTAGATGTGCCTAGTTCTCCAGGCACCCTGCTGCCACCACCCACCTCCTCCACTTCACTATCCTCCATCTCCACCTCCTCAACTCCTCCACCACTTTCCTCTCCTCCACTCTCCAACTCCTCCACCATTCTTCACCTCCTCAACTCCTCTGCCACTCTCCTCTCCTCCACTCTCCACCTCCTCCAACTTCTCTTCCACCTTCTTCACCTCCTCCTCCTCCAACTCCTTTTCCTCCACCTCTTCCTCATCCTCCAACTCCTCTACCTCCTCCACCTCCAACTCCTCCACCTACTTCTCTCCTCCGCCATTCGTCACCTCCTCTCCTCCAACACTACCCAGGGCCACCTCTATCTCCTCTCTCTCCTCTTTGCCTCTCCCTATCTCCTCCTCTACACCTCTCCACTCCTCTCCCCTCCCTTCATTTAAATCCTAAAAATAATATAAGGTTAAATAAAAATAAGTGTTTCTGGATGTGTGAAGGAAACAGCGACAAAGAATATCCCTGAAAAAAAGAAAAGTAAGAAGGCAAACTGGCTATGTGATGAGGCTTTGAAAGTAGCTCAGGAAAGAAGGAAAGCGAAAAGTACTGGGGATAAGAAAAGATGTGTCCAACTCAATGCAGAATTCCAGAGGATAGCAAAAAGAAACAAGGAGACATCCTACAATGAGCGATGTAAAGAAATTGAAGACAACCGAATGGGTAAATCAAGATATCTCTTCAAGAAAATTGGAAACCTAAAAGGCACCTTTCATGCCAAAGTGGGAGTGATAAAAGACAAAAATTGTAGGGACTTAACAGAAGAAGATCAGATAAAGAAGAGGTCGCAGGAATACACTGAAGATCCATACAGGAAGGAAGGACCTTAACAGCAGTGATGACCTCAATAATTTGTCCAATGAGCTGGAGCCAGACTTCTTGGAAAGTGAAGTGAGATGGGCCCTAGAATGTCTTGCTGATAATAAGGCTGCAGGTGGTGATGGGATCCCAATTGAACTATTTAAAATTCTACAGGATGATGCTGTGAACGTGTTACTTGCCTTATACCAACACATTTTGAAAACTCAACAATGGCCAATAGACTGGAAAAGGTCAGTGTACATCCCAATCCCCAATAAAAGGCAGTGCCAAAGAGTGCTCCAATTATCAAACCATTGCACTCATTTCATATGCCAGCAAGGTAATGCTCAAGATTCTACAAGATCGACTCCTACAATATATGGACCAGGAACTACCAGATGTGCAAGCCCGGTTCCACAGAGGAAGAGGCACAAGAGATTAAATTGCCAATGTCCGCTGGATAATAGAGAAAGCAAGAGAGTTGCAAAATAAATGTACTTCTACTTCATAGACTATTCTAAAGCCTTTGACTGTGTGGATCACAACATAATGTGGTACAGTATGTCCTTAAAGAGATGGGAGTACCAGATCATCTCATCCTCCTCTTAAAGAATCTGGGCCTCATTCTATTATCGGCCGCAGCCGCTGCGGGGCCGCAAGGACCGGCCGCAAGCTATTCTGCTATTCTATTCCCTTACGGCCGTAGGCTCCGGCAGGCTTGCGGCCGGTGCCTTGCTATCTCTTGCGGCCGATCGCGCCGGAGGAAAGCCTTTGATCTAAAACGGCCGCAAGAGATTTGCAATTCAATTGCTCCGGGAAACCTCTCTGCAAGGCTAAAAACGAGCCGCAGTTACTTGCAGGAAAAAGGTCTCGCTAGCACCAATTAAGCACATAAAATAGCTCAAATAAAGCCCTCCTGCACTTTGAGAAGACTATAAAGGGATTTTAGGTGTTAGAAAAAATAGCACATAATTATCCTGTACTCAAATCCGTAAAATATTTCATTTTTAATATCCGTAAAATATACATGTAAAAAGTCCAGAGTGCTTGGAGCACCTCAGACACACCCACGCCGCAGCCGGAAAATAAACAGTTAATTTGAACTCGGGTTTGGGCAGATGTGCAAGCTTGAGAGTGGGTTCCTTTTATTCCTCATGTCCCCCAATATGATCCCTAGCATTTACAGAGCTGTACAGTGCAGGCTTGAATTTATTTTTGAGTTTTTATATTTCACAGTTTACGGCCGGTTCCAAGATATGCGGCCGGCCGTAAAAGGAGATCCTTGCGGGGCCGTATAATAGAATCGCGAGTTAACTGAACCCTCGCAAGGAATCGCAGCCTTACGGCCGATTTACGGCCGATAATAGAATGAGGCCCTCTGTATGTGGACCAAGAAGCCACAGTCACATCCAAACATGGGGCAACAAAATGGTTCAAGATCGAACAGGAGTGCAACAAGGTTGTATATTGTGACCTTATTGATTCATCTTATATGCAAAGTACATCATGTGTAAGGCTGGACTGGATGAACACAAAGCAGGAATCAATATTGCTGGAAAGAATATCAACAACCTCAGATACGCCGATGATACTACTCTGATGGCTGAAAGTGAGGAGGAACTAAAGGACTTATTGACAAGGGTAAAAGAAGAGAGTGGAAAAGTTGGCCTGCTGCTCAACGTTAAAAAGACGAAGATCATGGCAAACAGCAATCTCACTTCCTGGCAAATAGACGGGGAAGAAGTGGAGGCAGTGGCAGATTTTATTTTCCTTGGATCCAAGATCTCTGCAGATGGTGATTGTAGTCATGAAATTTAATAGACGTTTGCTTCTGGGGGGAATATCTATGGCAAGCTTGGACAAGCTAGTAAAACTTAAAGATATTAAACTATCAACAAACTTCTGCATAGTTCGAACTATAGTATTCCCAGTAGTAACATAAGTATGTGAGAGCTGGACCATAAAGAAGTCTGAGTGCCATAGAATTGACGCCTTTGAACTGTGGTGTTGAAGAAGACTGCTTAGAGTCCATTGGATTGCAAGAAGATCCAATAAATCAGTACTTCAGGAAATCAAGACAAACTGTTCACTGGAAGGTATGATTATGAGGCTGAAGCTCACATATGTTGTCCATATCATGAGACGGCAGGATTCCCTAGAAAAGACTCTGATGCTGGGAAAGATTGAAGTTACAAGAAGAAGGGGACGACAGAGGCGGATATGGATAGATGAGGTCACTGAAGCAATGAACATGAACTTGATGTAGCAGTGACTGAGAGATGCAGCTGGTGTGCTGTGGTTCATAGTCACGGAGAGTCGGACACGACTGAATGACTAAACAACAACATGAAGAAATAAAATGTGTGCATTATGTGTATTTATTAACTGTTGGCAGATGGTGTGTGGGGGATGGGTTGGGGTGTATATGGAGTAACCTAGCTCTATGTGTATCTATGTGTGTAATTTATTTCATGTGTATTGGTATTACGTGTAATCTGTAAATATGTGTAATCAAGGATTAAGTCGGAAATAGATAATTAGAAATAAACAAAACTGCAATATACTGCTCTCAGAACTCCCTACTCTCTCACTCTCTGCAAAAAACTCCAACTCCAGGACCTGCGTGCTACTTTGTCAGAATCTACAACACAGTCAATGAATGGGTGTGTGTAACGCAACTTTATATTCTCCCTGTCAATTATCTTCGGCTAGACTGCTTTCTATTGTCTGAGAGGCCTGTGTCGCACGCCTGATATGTATTAACTCCTTGATTCCTGGGATCAACACGGAAATCAAATGTAAACATTTTTTTATATTTTTTCCCTGTTGTGACAATTGGCAAAGTTTCACTGTTTTTTTTTATGTTTCCCTTCCTCTGGATCAATTAACAATAAATCCACATATTGCAGATCAGAGGAGATCTAAAAAGGTTGAACTTGATGGACTAAAGTCTTTTTTCAACATAAATTACTATGTAACTATTAACGGGCTTGAAACATCAAAGAAGGAGATAGGACAGAGTTACGTTTTTGACAACCACAGGGATTTTGAGCCTGTAACTCACAAATGGATTACGAGTAGCTAGAATAGGCCAATTGAATATCAATACATTTTAAGGGCTACATTACGGGCTCCAGTAATTACATTATGGCCAATTGAATGTGAGCCTAGTGTTGAGCCTGGTAAAGTGACATGTGAGTCATTTCAGGTGTGTATGTGAGTCACAGATTATATAGAGGTTTGTTCCCTCAGGAGGACTGAAGAAGTTAATCTCTCTGAGAAGTTAATTACCTGTACTTATGTTTTCCTAATGTAAGCCAGCTCATCGAGTAGAGAATTTAGTGGGACACAGAGAATGAGCAAGAGAGAGAGCAGCCTGCATCCTATAACCACTTGGAGCAACTGTAGTCAGGAACATACATACAGGCCAGTGAACTGTTTTGATTATTCTCCACCCTGGCTTAGCTGGGTGAGAGCTGATAGTAAGGAACTGATACTTATTTAGGTAGTGCTTTGGTGGAAGTTAGGTCTATTTTTTCTTTGTTTTATTAATATTTTCACTGGCTAAATTTTATAAGACTTGGCAAAATATATACATCCTCTTGTATTGTGTTCCTCCATCAAAGTGCCTGAAACATAGGCACAAACCCAGAGACGACTGGTAACTTCTCACACAGGCAACAACTTCAAAGAATAATTAATTAATAAAAAAGAAAATTGAGCACTGAAGACACTGTCATTTTGCTACAATATAAATTATTTGAAATAGGAAAAAGTCAAGACAGTGCCAAATTAACTCTATTATGATGAAATCTAAGTCAAATTAGCTCTAGGAAAGAAATGCTTGTGAGGATACTTCATTATATTATGTCACTGCCCAAAAAATATATACTGTAGTATATAAACAATAATTACATGAAACCTATGGTGATATAAAACATAGTATTATATATTCATTATTTTATCATTATTAATAATAATAATAATAATAATAACAGTTATTTTTATTTAACATATTACACAGATTATTGTTCTTTTTTCATTAAATACAAAAAAAACTATATAACACAGAAAAATGTCAAACAAATGATCTGCCCTGACTCTCAGTGCCTAATTGCCATATCTTCCAATTAACTCACATGACTTTCCTCATTGACCTTTTAAACTTGCCTGTGTTGCCTAATAAGGAAAAGCTACCATTCCTTGCAGCTTTGTGTTCCCTCTTTAGTCAGTGAGGCCATGCATCATGTGATATATTAACGTTATTTAATTGTCACAAACCATCCTTTACTTTTACATTTGCACAACTGCTTGAAATTGGGGGTTTGGATGCTGCAGATAGATTTCATGTTTGTTAAAGTAAACAAAATATCACTGCATGCTCATATGGAAAAATATAATAATTATTAAGTAATTTTGAAGCCCTGACTGGCTAAAGAATAAGCACTTAAATGAAACTCATTACAGAAATACACAGAAGAATGGGAAGTTTATAATATGCTTTAAAAACATCCCAGACACACAAACTATAGATCAGACCCTGGCCTAAATCCTTGAAGTAGACTGTGCTACACTATACTAATGAGCCTTAAATGTGTCTACTATAGACTATATTGATATGGAATAAATAATAATATTGACAAGAGTTGAAATCCCTAAGGACATTTCAGCTAATCAAAACCCTTGAATATATGTTTTAGACCTTGCTGCAAAATGGTTTTGACAAAATTGTGTAGTGGTGTCATATCAATCACTCACCATCTCCAGATTAATGAGCGATGAAAACATTTTGTGGAATTATGCAAAATATGCTCTATTATTTTGCAAAGGAACTACAAGGTGCTATGGGTGAGAGGAACTCTCTGTTTTTTATATATGCAGAAATATGTAATACATCACAGAAAGGCAACAGATAAGGGAAGAGTATTTCAGTGGAAGTAAAGGAACATTTTAGTATGATAACGAGGTCACAGCTTGCAATTTCAATTAATATTGCTATTAATCTCTTTGAGTAATTAATATAACAATATGAAGAATGGACAGACAGTCCAAGACAGTTTTTAGTTAGTGAAGACCTTGCCCCCTTGGAGGGGGCCTTACCAGAAATGGATTGTACACTGGCACGAGTATGAGCTGGCGGTAGGAGTTGGGAGGTCATGCATAACAGCTACTCCTGAATTAAAAGATTCCAATTGTTGTAAGCCCATGCAAAAACTAAGTAAAGCTTGAAGTTTTCTCATATAATACTCCTCTATCCTCTACTTTCCTGTATCATATTATTCCAAATACTATAGGTATATGACGAGATACCTGTGCGGGCACAGTGGGGGTGAGGGAGACGGGTGGTCTGCTGCTGGTTTGATGCTGTGGGCGGACGTGGGAGGTGCCAGCGCTGCGATCTCCGGAGAGCAGAGTGTTCACCCAGAAGCTCCAGCAGAAATCCTGCGAGAAGACGCAACTGACGAGTACTGGCGGGAGCTAGTTCGCAGGACGCCAGATCAGGAAGACATCCCAAGCAGGACGGATTCCGGGGACAGAGACGTTGACCCCGAGAGTGGACAGGGCGCATGTGAGTTGGCTGAAGCCAGAAAGAGGGGTGCCGGATCAGCCAGGCACCTGAGACAACTACCACATAGTGGAAAAGATGGAGAAGAGGATGCCAGACTGCCAGTAAGTCCTGCTATAAGCTTATAATACTAACTGTGCCAAGTTTGTGATAAAGCTGGAAAATACTTAACTGAATTAACAATTGAAATAAAATAAAGAGATACTCTAAAGAGTGAATATAGAGGGAGGAGAGGTGAATAGGAGATAGGGCTATATAAAATACAACAAAAGATATAAGGAAATCCTTAAAGAGGAATTTAGGAATTGAGGGCCACGAAATGTTGACCTTTATAGGAGCAGAGAAGACATCTGGTAACCAGCTCAATTCTCATTTTAAAGTTTCCCTATGAACGCTGTTACAATGTAAATAAAAGGAACAATAAATAAAAATAAATAAAGACAAAGAGGAGCTAAGGAAGGTCGAAGTAAGGTGAATCAGGACAATTCATTGGAACATCTATAGTTATAGAGGGGGCACGAAGGCCAATAGAAAACCCTCAACAGCTATTAAAATAAAAAATAAAGGAAAGAAAAATCAAATATCAAATACTAATCAGTTCTTTTCACCCAAAAAGAAAACAAATCCATTGGAATTAACTCAAGCAGAATCTTCCTTCCTAGAACAATCTACAAACAAATCCCCAGGAGTATCATCTCAGTCCTCCATAGAGGGGCCAGAAAATTCTTAAGAAGAATATTTAACTTGCTCTAAAATGAATGATCTTCTGTATGATTTTCAAGTTAAGAATACATCAGTACTATCAAAACAGATTACAGAAAATACAAAATCAATTAATGAAATAAATAAAAAAAATAATGAGATTGAGTTAAAATGCAATAAATTAATCATGGGCAATAATTCACTTTTAAAATATACAAATAACCTGGAATACAAAGTAGAAGAATTAAATAATAAAATCTGTAATATGGAGGATAGGTCAAGAAAAATGGATTTATGAATCAGAGGGATAAACGAAAACATACTAGATAAGGATCTGAATAAATTTGCTGAGGATATGTTCCATAAACTAATACCCCAATTTCCTAAAGAAGATTCAAAATATTGAGACTATCCATAGGATCCCTCTCCATAGAGGTCTGGATAATTTCACACCCAGAGATGTTCTAGTAAAGCTCCACTATCTACCATTCAAGGAAGCCATATTAAAAGCAAATTACTTGAAGAAATCTATGGACCCTCCATATGAAAAAATTTAATTATTTATTCTTCTCAGACGCTAGCAAAAAGAAAATAATAAGAAAATAATATTCTGCTATAACGCAAAGTTTAAGGAAAGAAGAAATAAAATATAGATGGAAATCTCCCTCTGGCCTTTTCATTCTGAACGATACCATCTGGTATAAAATTAATACGGTTAAAGAAGGACAGTCCTTGTTACAAAAATTGAATATTGAAGTAGAACTTTCTGTTTACAAAGATAAACCTCCAGAATTATTACTAAAAAGACCTGAATGGGAACTAATAAAGTGACATTCAGGAAGGAAAAGGGAAGGAAGACCTGAGAAGCAATAGAAATCCTTTTTTTTTTTTTGTAGTTTATGCATGCTCTATATTGCTTTTGTTTTTTTAATTATATTCTTGCTATTTCTTTAGAGAATGATATAATTGTTATATCCCACTTTATTGCCTTAACATAACATCATCTATTAGTATTTTTAATAAGTATTGTGGTGGTTTGATGATTGTTTAATGTAAAATTTGCACTGATTCGCACTTTATTATCACATTAATCAATTACGAAACACGGTAGTGTTTAGAATCAATGGTAATATATATTTAAATGCACTTTATATTTGTTATATTTTTCTTTTAATATGATATTCAAAGATTACTTTTTTTAATTCGCCAACAAAGAGGAGAATCGCCTTCAATAATTATATTAAAATCAAAGCCAATGTTCTGTTACTACAGGAGACACATTGGTGTAAAGACTCATTAAAATATGTATCCAACCGAAATTATAATATTAGGATCGATTCGACTTATAATAAAAAGTCACAAAGTGTATCAATCCTTTTCAGCTATAAGTTAAAAGTTCATGAGGAAGCTAGAATTATAGACCTCTTAGGAAGATTTATAATTTGGTGCGGCTCCATTAATGGAAAATCTATGACATTGGTCAATTTATATTTGCCAAATGTCAGTCAAATTAGATTCCTGAAGAAGATACTCAAAGAAATAAAAACAATGAGAAAGGGCCTGATAATTATGGGAGGCGACTTTAATATGCTGATGGATCCTATAAATGATAGAATCGGTAAATTGAAAAAAAATAAGAAAATCAGATTAATATGGTGTCTAGAGAATTTGTAAATTAAATATCTAATTATGACTTTTTGGATTCTTGGAGAATACTACATCCATATGATAAGGATTAAACTCATTTTTCTAATCAATTTAATTCTTATTCAAGACTGGACTATTTTTTTATGGATATACACACCTTAAGATTAGTCAAGGATATAGAAATAAGTGTAATACCTTGTTCAGACCATTCTATGGTATAAACTAATTTAGAAGATGCAAATGAAAACAGAAATATAAAAAAAATGTAAGCTAGATCCGATTCTATTTAAAGATGAAGAAATATTGGAATTTTTAAAGAATAAAACTAGGGCATTTTTTTAAATAAATAAAAATACAGTTGATTCAGCCACTACTCTATGGTGTGCTTATAATTCGGTAATAGGTGTGCTAATGATTTCCCAAATGGCCAAAATTCATAAATCAAGGGGGAACCCCTGAGACCTTTGTATAAAGAATTACAGAAACAGCAGAGAAAGAACTGATTGTGTCCCAGTGGGGTGGGGGCTTTGCAGATCTCTAGATTAAACACTCAAATAAATAAATTTTACAATATCAGGCAGATTCTTTGATTTGGAGATTTCAGCAGTCCCACTTCCTACTGGGAAACAAAATAAGTAAATTTTTGGCAAACAAATTAAAGAAGCAAAAAAATCAAAATAAAATTCTTATCCTCAGTGGTATGGACAATACCGTTTATACTCATCCTGATAAAATTGGGGAAATTATGAAGGAATTTAATAGTTCACAATATAACCCCAATAATAATCCAACATTTAAAAAACCTAGTACAGATGAAATAAATCAATTTCTGGGTAAGGTTAAGCTCCCTAAACTAGATGATCTCATTAAGCACAGATATCACTCTGGACGAAATAGACAAGGTAATTAAAAAAGCAAAATCGAACAAAGTTTCAGGCCCAGATGGGTTCGACCATTTATATTATAAGTTCTTTCTAAATTAAATTAGGGAATACTTGCAAGATGTGTTTAATGAGATTAAAAATACAAGGAAAATAGTACCAGAACTAGCTGAGGTTAAAATAATCAACATTCTAAAACCTGAGAAAAACCCAGAGGAAGTTACTAGTTATCGTCTCATCTCACTTATTAACATTGATCTAAAAAATATGCAAAAATCATGGCCATTAGGCTAAATAGTATAATACCTAAACTAATACATTTGGATCAGTCAGGATTTGTCGGGGGCCACCAGGCCTCCGACAATACCAGACGTTTATTAGATTTGATGTTCATTGTAAAAAAAGAAAGAACTCCCACATTGATCCTGTCACTTGATGCAGAGAAAGCATTTGACAGGGTCAGTTGGGAGTTCTTAGTGGCAGTGATGCTGAAATTTGGCTTCGCCGACTTTGAGTTAAAAACAATTAAAGCCCAGTATAATGAATCTTCAGCATTTATTGCTGGTCCCAATTTGGAGACCGAGAAGTTTGCAATAATTTACCGGACCGTCAAGGGTGCCCCCTCTCTCCAATGTTATTTTTGCTATTTATCGAGCCTTTAGCTTCAATAATAAGGGCATCAGAAAATATTAAAGGAATAAAAGTCGTCAATAACGATTAGAAAATAATGTTATTTGCGGACGACATCATAGTGACTTTAACGGATCCAATAAAGTCTTGCACCAACTTACAACATCATTTGGCAGAATTTGGTAGAGTATTATACTTTGGAATAAATTCTTTGAAATCCGATATTATTCATAAAGATCTAAATATGGAAATCCCAAATACATTAAAGGAAGCATATACATTTAATTGGCACTCTAAATTTATCACTCATTTGGGTATAAGATTTAGTTTCCATAATAAGAAAGTAATAATAGATAACATAACAGAAATATTAAAACAAATCAGAATGCTACTTTCTAACTGGCGCACAATAAGATTTTTATGGTAGTCTAGAATTGCCACTGTCAAAATGAGTATTGTTCCCAAGGTTACCTACCTATTTAGATGTACTCCAGAAAAAGTACCAGCCTATATTATTAAATCTATTCAGAAAAGAATAGATACATTTATATATTTTGGTAAAAAAGTGAGAATTAAAAAAATATAGGAAATTTAAACTAGGAGGTATTGGAATTCCCGATATAAAAGAGATATATGAAAACATTGTCATATCTCATATAATTAATATGAATATTCAACATAGAACAACATGTTGAAAAACAATTGAGGAAGAGCTTATAGGAACTATGACAATTATAACATTATTAGGAAAATGTAATGAGGAGGATGGAATTTGGGATAGATTACCAGAAGGGATAAGGTCCTTAATAAAATTCTGGGGGGGGGGAAATAAAATCAAATTGGAGCTATTTCATATTCCATCACTATCAGCGCCCATAGATATATTGAGGGAGGAGTCATATAAATCAGAAGTGGATTTAATGAAGAAAGCCGAAATACAGTTTATTTCTGATCTATATCCAGCAGGATCTTTAATAAAATAAGGGGAGCTTCATAGTATTTCAGCCTAAAAAAAAATCTCATGGATTAAATATAGATCATTGGTGGAAAAATTAAAGCAAAGGGTATATATATGCGTAAAAATGGAAAAAAATTATGAATTAGAAGAAATTTTGACCAAAGGGCCAGTTTCACACCTTATTTCAAAGATTAGTAAAATCAGAATAAAATCCATGAAATTTATAAGATCAAAGAGTATAAAAGAATGGGAAAGTAACCTTAACCTAATCTATGATGACCAAGATTGGTATAGAGTAGTGATGTCGCGAACATCAAATTTTCGGTTCGCGAACAGCGGACGCAAACTTCCATCAAATGTTCGCGAACGGGTGAACCCGGCGAACCGCCATAGACTTCAATGGGCAGGCGAATTAAAAAACCCACAGGGACTCTTTCTGGCCACAATAGTGATGGGAAAGTTGTTTCAAGGGGACTAACACCTGGACTGTGGCATGCCGGAGGGGGATCCATGGCAAAACTCCCACTGAAAATTACATAGTTGATGCAGAGTCTGGTTTTAAGCCATAAAGGGCATAAATCACCTAACATTCCTAAATTGTTTGGAATAACATGCTTTAAAACATCAGGTATGATGTTGTATCGATCAGGTAGTGTAAGGGTTATACCCGCTTCACAGTAACAGACCAATCTCCCCGTTTAATGCACCGCAAACAACCGCAAACAGTCCCTTTGCACAACCGCAAACTCCCCATTTGCACAAGGTTGGATACCAAGCTAGCCATGTCCCGTTCCTTGTCCTCACTGATGTTATTGAAAGTCTCTTCCTCCACCCAACCATCAAGGGTCCCCGAAAGGTGACAACAAGCCGCCTGGGACGCCTGCTGTGTTTGGTCTTCCACCTCCTCAAAGCCACCTTCCTCCTCTGACTCCTCTTCTTCAGACTCCTCTCTCTGCGTTGCCTCTGTCTGTGTTATTATAAGGTGTGTACTGTTAAGTAGTACTATTCCTATCGGTTTAATCCCTGTTACGTCCACTATTAGGGGACGTGTATATGGCATGGATTTTTGGAAGCGGGAGATGGAAAAAGATGCTTGGTCGGTCCTCCCACTTCAAATTTGGGGCACTGCGCGTGCAATCTAAGGTGCCACCAGATAGGAGTGGTGTGTTCAGTTGTACTATTTATTCCTATCAGTTTGATACCTGTTACGTCACCTATCAGGGGACGTGTATATGGCATGGATTTTTGGAAGCGGGAGATGGAAAAAGATGCTTGGTCGGTCCTCCCACTTCAGATTTGGGGCACTGCTCATGCAATCTAAGGTGCCACCAGATAGGAGTGGTGTGTTCGGTTGTACTATTTATTCCTATCAGTTTGATACCTGTTACGTCCCCTATCAGGGGACGTGTATATGGCATGGATTTTTGGAAGCGGGAGATGGAAAAAGATGCTTGGTCGGTCCTCCCACTTCAAATTTGGGGCACTGCGCGTGCAATCTAAGGTGCCACCAGATAGGAATGTCACTGTGCACTGGCAAAAGTTGGCAGAGTAGGCGCTGTAGGCCTCACACACACACCTGTAGGCAGGCAACTGATATTCAATCGATTACAGTCAAAACAGTGTTGTTTTATGTCACTGTACACTACGGTTGCACCAGATATGACGTATCACTGTGCACTTGCAAAAGTTGGCAGAGTAGATGCAATAGGCTTCACACACACGCCTGTAGGCAGGCAATTGCTATTCAATCTATTACAGTCAAAAAAGTGTTGTTTTATTTCACTGAGCACAATATAAGCTGTGAGCCTGACACAGGCAGGCAACTGAAATTAGATTACAGGAAAAAATGGATGTTTTCAATGTATGGTACACCACCAGGTATGAGTAGTGAAAATAAGCACAATATAAGCTGTTAGGCGTTAGCCTGTCACACACACACGCTGGCAGGCAGGCATATGCAATTAGATTACACAGAAAAAAATTATAAAATAAAATAAAATAAATGATGTTCTAGCCCTAAAAAGGGCTTTTTGGGTTGCTGTCCTTGCAGCAAATATCAGATGAGTCCTTCAGGTCTGTAGTGGAAGCTAAATACACAGCCTGGCCATCTATTTCCCTATTAAATCTCCAGCTGCTACTGTGAGGAATTGACTCTGCTGGGTTTTGAACCCTGGTCCCCAGGCTGCTATAGCATCAGTGACTAGTCTCTTCAGCTGTGTCTGGTCAGGTGTCTGGTCAGGTGTCTTGGCCTATATAAGGCACTTCCTGTTTATGTACCTTGCCGGATTATTGTGTGGTTCCTGATCACTTCAATAAAGCTTGTTCCTGTTTCACCTACAAATTGCTGAACTGGATTATTGCTGACCTTGACTGTTGGTCTCCACAACCTTGTGATTTCTATATCATTACAGAATAATCTGGCCCTTTCATGGTGACCGCCGGGACAGATTCTGCATTGGCCCAGCAGGTTGCTTTATTTGCAAGAACTGTGCAGACCCAGGCACAGACCATTCAAGTGCTGCAGGACCAGGTAGCTGAACTGCAAAGTAAAGTTCAGTCAACGCACAGTGAGTATACCAGCTACAGGGCACGTGATGTTGCGGCTGCTACTGTTACACCTGCACAAGACGTCCACTTGCCCCTACCAGAAAAGTTTGGAGGAGATCGCAAAAGATTTAGGGGTTTCCTAAATCAATGCCGTTTGCACTTCATGATGTTACCTCACCGATTTCCATCTGAAAGAGAGAAGGTGGGATTTATTTTTTCCCTATTCAAAGATGAAGCCCTGGCTTGGGGCTCCCCTCTTCTGGAACAGGACAGTCCAGTCTTGGGCAATTTAAATGACTTTCTTGTGGCCATGTGCCTAGTTTTTGATGACCCCAATCGATGTGCGACAGCAGAAGCCACTCTCCTTCATTTGCATCAAGGGAGGCGCTCTGTGGCTGAATATGCTGCTGAATTCAGACAGTGGGTTGCTGATACTACCTGGAACCAATCAGCCCAGAGGTTCCACTTCAGAAAAGGTCTCTCAGAAGCTATAAAAGATGAGTTAGCTTGTGTTGATCTTCCTGCTGACTTTGATGCATTTGTGCGTTTGGCTATCAGTATTGATCAGAGGCTGTCTGAAAGAAGATTGGAAAGACGGGGCTCTTTTAGACCAAGTGCTACTCCTATTTCCTATTAAAGAATTTCTACTCCGACCCTAAAAGGACTCACAAGGCATTTTTCAAACACTCTTTAGAGCTGTAGATGCAATTAAACACACAATACTGCACTTTAAAAGCATGGGAATGCATGCAAACACATTCAGATTAATTGCACAACAAACCCAGAAATATGCAATTAAAAAATATATTTTTTTAACTATTATTTCTGAGTAATAACAATCCCAGGACTCAAGGGGTTAATACATATCATGAAACCCACATGGACTAAAACAGACGATCTAATGCATTTTATAGAGTGCTAGATTGCGAGCCCGATCAGCAAATATTACTTATTGTCACTAATTAATTTGTCTAACTTCCATGTGTTACTGACGTCAATATAATGGTCTCATAACTCCTGATCTATATTACTAAAAAAATATATTTTTACTGCATATTTGTGAGTTTGAGACTGTGCAATTAATTCTAATGTGTTGCCATGCTTTTCCATTCTTTTAAAGTACAGTATTGTCTGTTTAACTGCTGCTACAGCTATAATAAGTGTTTGAAAAATCCCTTGCAAGTCCTATTTTAATATTTTTGACAAAAACTTGATACTTTTTTCAGTTCCGGGTTAGACTTAACTTGCGAGCTAGAGAGAAAATTGGTTATTTAAAGCTTGTCATATTTGAGCTGGGCTAAAACCAATGGAGTTCTAAAGCCAAATTTGTATCTTTGGCTGTGTCTAAGAAATAAATAATGGGCTTGCTTAAATATTGTCAGATCATATAACGCACCCTGAAATCCTACTTAAAAAGTCAGAGAGTTTACAAGTTAAGACTTAAGAGGGAAAATTGCAAGCTTGAGTCAATAGAATACATCTAAACATCTAGTGAAAAAACAACTGCAAATGTATGAGTCTGAGGCATTTGCAAGCTTCTAATAGAATAGGGCCCTTTGTTTTTTCAGGAGGATAACCCATTACCAGTGGCTGAGGTTTAATTTTCTCCTCACAGCCTTTTTTATTATTATTTTAGCATTGCCTTTTTAGATGTTTGTGAGTGAGTCCCTAATACTACAGTGCCTTGCAAAAGTATTCACCCCCTTGGCATTTTCCATGTTTTTTTTCGTCACAACCTTGAATTAACATGGATTTTTTGAGGATTTGCATTATTTAATTTTCAGAGCATGACCACAACTTTGAAGATGTTTTTTTTTTATTGTGAAGCAAACAACAAATAGGACAAATTAACAGAAAAAAGTAAATGTGCATAACTATTCACCCCCCTAAAGTCAATACTTTGTAGAGGCACTGTTTGCGGCAATCACAGCTCCAAGTCACTTTGGATAAGTCTCTGACCCATTACTACATCTGTGAGATACTCAGAACTGCATTCACAACACCTCAGCAGTGCAAATTCACTCTGGTTTAAGGCCTACTACATCTGTCAGATACTCAGAACTGCATTCACAACACCTCAGCAGTGCAAATTCACTCTGGTTTAAGACCTACTACATCTGTCAGATACTCAGAACTGCATTCACAACACCTCAGCAGTGCAAATTCACTCTGGTTTAAGGCCTACTACATCTGTGAGATACTCAGAACTGCATTCACAACACCTCAGCAGTGCAAATTCACTCTGGTTTAAGGCCTACTACATCTGTGAGATACTCAGAACTGCATTCACAAAACCTCAGCAGTGCAAATTCACTCTGGTTTAAGGCCTACTACATCTGTGAGATACTCGGAACTGCATTCACAACACCTCAGCAGGTATGGAGGAGACTATGGAAACTGCGCCATCCCTGGAGCCAATATGTTTATTAATATCACTACTGTATGCATGTTATTATATCTTGGCAGATAGAAATATTTCTGACTTTTTGTTTTCAATTTTTAACTGTTTCCTATACCCTGCTTTGCCGTCCCCACCTTCCCCCCATCCTTACCCCATGTATGGCTGGCATAATTACCTCAAATCTCCTCCCCCCTCCTCAAATACCTTCATTCTATGGTCTCTCTCCCATTCCTTCCTAACTCCCCTATCTTCCTGTACTGTCTGACCCCAATCCATTCTCTCTCTTTCTTTCAGTGCAAATTCACTCTGGTTTAAGGCCTACTACATATGAGAGATACTCAGAACTGCATTCACAACACCTCAGCAGGTATGGAGGAGACTATGTAAACTGCGCCATCCCTGGAGCCAATATGTTTATTAATATCACTACTGTATGCATGTTATTATATCTTGGCAGATAGAAATATTTCTGACTTTTTGTTTTTAATTTTTAACTGTTTCCTATACCCTGCTTTGCCGTCCCCACCTTCCCCCATCCTTCCCCCATTTATGGATGGCATAATTACCTCAAATCTCCTCCCCCCTCCTCAAATACCTTCATTCTATGGTCTCTCTCCCATTCCTTCCTAACTCCCCTATCTTCCTGTACTGTCTGACCCCAATCCATACTCTCTCTCTCTTTCTTTCAGTGCAAATTCACTCTGGTTTAAGGCCTACTACATCTGTGAGATACTCAGAATATTGCCCCTCCACCCACCCCTACTCAGATTAATTTTATAGAGCCATGGAAAACACCTGACTTCCTACTTGCAGATATATCATCTCAACACTAGGGTTCAGCCATACTAGTCTTTCACCTCAGATCCCTCGCCTCTCCCTCTAAAATAAAACTCTTTCTATCTTTCACTTGCTTCCTGGCCCTTGCTATTCCTTATTTGTTACTCTTCCCCAGTTCTCTGCCTTTTAATTCCCTTTAGATTGTAAGTAGCGAGTTTCCAGTCTTGTAGGGTGCTTTGGGATAAAGCATTTTCTGCTAAGATTCTAAGCTCAAAATAGGGCCCTTCAACTTTTGAATTTTGTTAAACGTGTATTTCCCCTGTTCTTATCCCCTGTACAGCGTTACGGAATATGTTGGCGCGATACAAATAAAAGATAATAATAATATTAATAAATAATTATGACCTCGCAAAAACCGCCCGAAACCTGCACACATGAAAACATGAAAAACACAATAAATACACACAACAAATACAAAGCTTACCTACAGCAAGGGGGGCCACCCAGGACCTTGAAAACTGAAGTTACACCTCAATTTAACTCCAAATAAAAGAGTTTAGACACCCGAAAATCCCCTAAGCGAGAGAAAAAATGGCCACCGAAAAAAACGAAAACGAGGCTACAGCACTCTAAAGACGCAAAACACCACCAAACACCTACGGATTTTCCGAAAAAGACGTACGAGATCCGAAAACAAGGACGCGACCCCCAAAACATTATAAACACAATAAATGCACACAACAAACACATAAAAAGCTTACCCACAGCAAGGGGGGGTACCCAGGACCTCTGCAAGTGAAGTTATACCTTGATTTAAGTCCAAATTTTGGAGTTTAAACACCCGAAAATTACCTAAGCGAGAGAAAAAATGGCCGCCAAACAAAACGAAAATGAGGCTGAAGGACCCTAAACACGCAAAACACCACCAAACACCTACGGATTTTCCGAAAAAGTCGGACGACATCCGAAAATAAGGACGCAAAATCAGCCACTGCCGCATACCACACATTAGGCGCCATTTTAGAACACTTAAAAAATCAGGAACTACACATCTACCCTAACGGATTTGCCTGTCGCACGCACACTATTACACTGCACACATTCATGACGCTTACACAGCAGCTCCACAGCACTGATGCTGCAGCAACATGAAAACAGATTGCCAGCTCTTCAACACAATGCTTCCTGCATATATTGCTTCACAATAGGTAAAGTATATTAATTTCTTATTTTATTAATTATTCATTGCCATACCAAAAAAAAACAAGGGCCAAAGGCACTCAGCGCGAGGCTCGAAATAAGCGCTGAAGGATCTTAAAACACCAACAAAATTAATTCTGCACGCAAACAACATTACCTGCCTTGCAATTTTATTGCCGTCATTTTTTGACGGGCAAGTCGCTAGTTACAAATAATGTAGAAGATGTGTGTTCACTGTTACATGATAATTTACTTTAGGTTATTGTTCTGCCAAGAAGGTACAATACCACTGCAACATTTAGTACTACCTAACACTGTGAATTAGGCATGTTCTCACGTGAAATTAGGTGATATAGGGCCTGTTTTCTCCATAGGAAATAGTGCTTAGTAAATCAAGGGATGCTATGAGATGCTATTGAGATGCTTAGTAATTTCCCGCAATATTGGCAAAAGTGATTACAGCAGTATTTTAAATCACTATTTTGTATATATATATATATATATATATATATATATATATATATATATATATACACACACACACACACAAATACACATATACATACATACATACATGAATACATACATATATATATATACATATACATATATATATATATATATATATACATATACACATACATATATATATATATATATATATATATACACATATATATATATATATATATATATATATATATATATATACATAGTAATTGAAGAGTGAAGCAGCCGTGAATGTCCAGTAATTTAGTAATTTAGTAATTATTAATCCATATATATATATATATATATACATAGATTAATAATGAGTATTGCAATATAATTTGATACCTTTTGTATTGGACAAACGTCTTATTTATAATGACGAGCTTTCGAGAGGCTTAACCTTGGAACACTCAAACAAACAGCATCTGACATCATCAGGTAAATACATATATGGGGAATAAACACAACATAGCAAAGGAAACATATATACACATATTATATACACATATACATCAATATATACATGAAAAAGCAGAGCACTGTAGTCCACAGAGGGTTCCATCTCATGTAGTATTGCTTGAGACTTGATAAAGGGAGGTTAAGCCTCTCAAAAGCTCGTCATTATAAACAAGACGTTTGTCCAATACAAAAAGGTATCAAATTATATTGCAATACTCATTATTAATCTACTAGCTAATTGCCTGTCAAAAAATGACGGCAATCAAATCGTAAGGTAGCTAATGCTGTTTGGTGTGTAATACTAAAATATATAATATATGAATAAATGAATATACTTTACCTATTTTGAAGCATTGTGTTGAAGAGCTGTCAATGTGTTTTCATGTTGCTGCAGCATTAGTGGTGTGGAGCTGCTGTGTAAGCTTGATGAATGTGTGCAGTGTAAGAAAGTGCGTGCGCGAGACGAAAGCGTTAGCGTAGTGGTGTACTTCCGCATTGGCGTAAAATGGCGGGTTATCTGTGTTATGCGTCTTTGCGGATTATCCGTCAGTGCTTCGTGGTGTTTTTCGAGTTTCGTGTGTTGTTTTGCGAGTGTGTTGTGGTGTTTTACGTGTTGAGAGTGCTGTAGCCTCGTTTTCGTTTTTTTCGTCGGCCATTTTTTCTCTTGCTTAGCGATTTCATTAGTGTCTAAAGTGTTTTATTTTTATTGAAATTAATGTGTAACTTGGTTTTTTGAGGTGCTGGATGGTTCCTCTTGCTGTAGGTAAGTTTTTTATGTGTGTGTTGTGTGTATTTATTGTGTTTGAAATGTTTGTATGTCGGCGTGTTGCGTCCGATGTTTGCGAGGTCGTAATGTGTGGTAACGTGTCTCGTATGGTGTTTGCGTGTGTAGCCTCGTTTTCGTTTTGTTTGGCGGCCATTTTTTCTCTAGCTTATCAAAGTTTTTATTGTGCAAACTCTTTTATTTTGAGTGAAATAAAGGTGTAAGCTGCATTTTTGAAGTCCT